>CM029127.1:7068049-7105388 GCA_016859345.1 Istiophorus platypterus
CATATCCTTAACTTGGCACTGAGCCTCTCCTTTTCAAAAACCCTGAAAATTTCCTTTACCACTGAGTAACAGTAAAAGGTTTCTCATGAATCCAATTTAAAAATATGCATTCCCTAGCTAAAAAAAGGAGTTTGTTCAAAAGCCTTGATCTTCTTACATTCATGATGTTGTTTCTGTGTGGCAAGCCTGATAGAACCTGGTCCGGATCTCTACAAATCCTGTGTTTTAATATTGTACTAATCTCTTTAGTTATGCATGACCAAGGCTTGGATATTTTGGACAACTCTAAAAGCACTGTATCACTTTTAATTAGTGCAAGGGATGAAAGGAAAAAAAAGAGGATGCAGATACAGGGAACTGGTTACAGATCAGTAACTGTAGTTTAGGAGAATCTGGAACTTAAACATTGTATTTGCTCAGCTAGTAAAAGTTGCATAACGGATTGAGATTACAGTTGCTCATGGTATGAATTGTTAATTTCTCAAAAGTGGCACAGATATAGAGCCTCGTCCTCCATCACACTTGGTCAAACACCTGTCGAGGTGGTGACATTACATACCAGCAAGTGACTGAGATTGATAAAAATCCTGTTTACTTGATGCTACCTTTGCTTCTTCAACTCTCCACATTAAGCATATTGCAACATAAAAGACTCACGAGGATATGTATGGCAGTGTGGGTCCATCTGTCAATTGATGGGTTCAAAGTACTTTGGTGTAGTCTGGTAATGTGGATGAATTCGAGGCCATGGAAATGCAAAGATATTTTGACAGCAAAGAAACAGAAGTTAAACTTTGATCTTAAGTACTTAGGTTGCAGATGGCAAATTATGAACATCAACCCTCATTTATCACATAAATACACCTCTACAGCCCTGTCTTCTGCTTAGCATCTGTGTGTAGTCTACCATCAACCATTTAAAGTATGTGTGTGTGTGTGGCGCAGAGAGCAAATCAGCGAGAAGTTGCCAGGAAAACTTTATGAAACCCTTCAAGTCACAAAATTCCCAAAAACTCAAGAGGGCTGAAACTTCTGGTTAGATTCAACCTTGATTAGGGAAAGAAATCTTGGTGAAGCACACTATTGTACAATAATCCAGAATTGGAAAACAGCCTTTAATTATAAGCAGCTGGCTATTGGGACTGACACACATTCCCAGGCAAAAGACACACAGAGTAATATTTTTACAGTATGAAAGGATGAATGAATTACATCACTCTCGACTCAAATCGTGTGCTGAGTTTTCTCGTGTCAAAGAGATGAATATTTCAAAACAATGTATTTTAGAAAGTTTAGATTTTTTACTATTCAAGCTCTGAAATCTTGCTCAGCTGGGACATGGTAGCATAGGTGTTGAAAGAATTGGACAGGAGAGGGTCCGACACACCCATTTTTTTGCCTCTATTAGAGGGTTATTATACAAAAATCTTATGTACCAGCAACCTACAAGTGTCATTAGTGAGATAAGAAGCTGTAAGGCGGCAGCGCTTGCCTGTCAAAAGTGTTAGACTTCTGAAAAGTGACTCTGCTTCTAAGGAGGTCGAAAGATGTTGTTTTTGTCTTCAGCATTTCAAAAAGAAAAAAATCAAGGAGAAAAAGTGTAAAGAACTGATTAAACTATGTATTTATCTGTTCTAACTTATACTACAATGTTAGCATGCCCTTGCTAAACAGCTGGACTAGCTTTCGCCTCAGTCTTTCACTGCACTCTAGCTACATGTATGTAACCATCAACAATTTAAGACCCCTTTACAGAGTTCTGGTTCTCTAAGCTTTAAAACACTTCAGATTGAAACATCACAAAGTTAGCCGGAGCCAGCATTTTCAACAAACTCAAAGCGATCATTGGTAGCAACAGCTGAATGTTCACTAAAATTGATGTCTGCCAGCAAGAAATAAAAACTTGCTTTTGTGTGATCTGAGTTTATCATTTCAAATGACCATAATTTTATTTTCAATTTTCTTCTTTTCTTAGATTCACTTGTACTTTCTGATTGAGTTAAGTTGCAGTATTTTGGAATTAGGTATTTTTATTTTTATTTTTTTAAATAGTTGAAGCTTCTTTTGTGCCAGTGTAAAAACATCAGCTTTTTTTAAAATGTCTTTTTTTAGATGTAGTTTTGTGTCTTTTGTCCTGTCAGAATAAGTTTGAGTACCAGTAATCACAATTTTGTTTTGGCCCACATCCTCTTGAATACGCCCAGGCAAGGCAACAGCATTACTGACTGTTTAACCCAACATACATGCATTGGGTAATAAATACAACTGTGCACAGGTTATTGGTCGTATCCTGGGTTATGGTGTGTGGGTTGCGTGTATTTCACCAAATGCTCCTCAGCACCATTGCAAGCAGCCAAAAAAGGGGGGAGCAAGGCAGGGCAGAACAACCCTGCCTGATAAATTATTCACGGCTTCTCTGCACGACACCACTGTCAGCCAAGGGAGGCATAGATGCATGGATGGAAGGACAGATGGATAGATGAGGGAGATGAATGAATGAAGGTGAAGGCTTGAAGATTTTTTTTTCCGGATGAGAGAGAAAAGGAGAAGAACTGACAGAAGAGACAGAAGAGCACTGTGTACTTGTTACAGAGAACAGGATGCTCCCTGACAAATTTGCACACATTATCCATCACCATCTCTCCTCTGTCTTCACTGCTCTCTCTTTCTCTAACACACACACACACACACACACACACACACACACTTGCATAGATTGTACAGAGAGAAGACAGGACGATAGGTGGCAGAAAGATAGCGAGAGAAAGACAGAGATGCTCAAAGAGACAGACTGGCATCAGGTTGGTGTGTGTCTGTGTGTGTCTGTGTGTGTGTGTGTGGGTGTGCAGAAGAGAGAGAGCCACTTACTGAGTAAGGGTCATGTGTCTCTCATTTTGAGCCACACACCTCCCACATTAACATGGTTTTGTTCCCCACATGGTGAAAAGACAAAGGCTCCATTTATAACACTTACTTACAACTTTTTAGAACTTGGCAAAACATGCTCACCACATGGCCCATTTAGCAATGGTCCTAGAGCTTTCAATCCTATCATATGATCTTCATCAAAGGTGGAGTTGCCCAGTTTGCATGGAATTGTAAACATTCACATTTCCATTTTCCTGAGCATTTCAAGCACTTCTCCTCTATCTCAGCTTAAAAATGTTGATTTCATGACCACTGGGCAGGGTGTCGGGGGGATGTGATATGACTATAAGCTGTGGAAAAGCCATTAAATGGACCCTATGGTCAATTTTTGTAAACTACTGCCTTCAAGGACAATAAAAAATGTTAATTCTATCATTCACGTGGGTTTATAGCATTTTGCACCAGAAATTTTTCTTACAACTTTTATTTTGCTTGTTTTATCGTTTTTTTTTTTTCACTCTCTTTTTTTCCTCTTCATCCTGTCTCCCACACTTTGGCTAACAGCCCCCGGTTCTCCTAAATCTTGCCTTTCTTCCACTGAGAAAGTTTCCTCTCTTCCATCTGTCATCCTCCTCCTCCCCTCCTCACGACCCCTCTCAATTTGTCCATTCTTACCTGCCACCGAGAGCACACAGCTACTTGTTATGTAACCCCTCCTTAATGTACATTTATGTGATACTTGCAAAAACAGATTGTGATCATTTTAATTTAGACTTAATGAGGACAAGGAGACTTGAGAGTAAAGCAGGCAGGGGAAGACAGGAATGCAATTTAGAAAAAATTAAAAGAGCCTCTTGAGTGGAAGATATGAACAGGAAAAATGCCTCAAGGGGAAGCTGCAAATGAAAAAGAAATTGAGAAAGAAATTAAGACTTCCAGTAGATGTGGTGGAAATTAGCTGCAAATTGCAGTGATGTTCCAGCTCAGAGTCAAAAAAGAATCAAAGATAAAAAATAAGCATAGCTAAATCATGTTTACACCTCTCTTCTGGAGCAAACTGAAACAAGATGACTCAATAAAAAGAGGAGGTTGGGTGAGTACCTGTCAAGCAACAACTATTTCATATGTTGCAAAAAAGAATATATGAAATTTTAATATCAGCTGGATTGATGGGAAGGTATAATGTTAAGAGTAATTATCTGAAGACCAAACAAGGAAATGCACTTTGCAGTTTTCTATTAATGAGCATGCCCACGGAAATGCCAGCATGCACTATATCTCTAGGAGGTGGACAGATATTTTACAGTCACCTCTAAACTGCAAAGAGATGAAACCAGTGATCAGTCTGATAATCCAATCCAATCCATGTGTGTGATTTTTCTTCCAGAAATGTGCCAGTTTTTATGTGTTGTGTCATTTATCAGTGAAAAAACATACATATAAGACATATAAGGGGTGTTCACTGACAAGTTGCTGGAGAAATGTTTCAGCGGCCTTTCCGCTCAAAACACTCAGCTTATTCTAATTTTAAAAGTCACAGTTCACACACACACACACACACACACATATATATACACACACACACACACACACACACATATATATATATATAAACATATATACACACACATACACACACACACACACATATATATATATATATATAAACATATATACACACACATACACACACACACACACACACACACACATAAATATATATATATATATATATATATACACACACACACACACACACACACACACACACACACACACACACATATATACACACACACACACACACACACACACCCACACAGCTAATGTGGATTCGACTCTTTCCTGTCTCGCTTTTAAATGGATGTGACGGAGTGGCGTGTGTAAGAGAGGAATGTCTGTGTGTTAGTGTGTGAGTGAGACAATGAGCTCAGTGTTCAAGCTCTGCAGAGCCTGCAGCCGGCCTGCCTGGCCAACCTTACGCCCTGCACGAGACAGCTGTTCCTCTGCCACATAAATGGGGGGGGGGGTATTGCCAAAAGAAAGAAAGAGGGCAAGACACAGACATAGAGGAGGGAGGAAAAAGAAAAAGAGAGAGAAAGAACAAACACTCACTGAAACATAAAATAAGAATCAGAAAAAGCCAAAAAAGGAAATGGGAGTGTTCAGTGTGGTGTTGGACCTTTGTAACAGTTTGTGAGTATTGGTATTTCATTGATGCAAAATGTTACGCTGGGATTATAACTGACGGAAAAATAATTTTCTTTAGGCATTCGTGTAATCGGGTATCTTGTGTAATTGTCACCTCTACCAAGGAGGTCATGTTTGCATCCTAGTCTATTCGTTTGATTAAATGTCAGCTTAATTACGCCATAAGTGCTCAACTGATTTGCACTGAACTTGTTGGAGAGATGGAGCATGGTCCAGGGAAGAACCCATTACTATATAAGTATGATCTGGATCATTTACTATATATTTGAATTTTTTTCCTCTTAAGTCTGGTGTATGATGTTTGACATTGGCTTTGGTAGAGGTCTGTGTTCTACTGAGCACATTTTGTAATTTAAGAATGCACCCATCCAATCCATTGGACTGGTATTAGCGTCAAGCTGAACATAATTAAGTGGATCAGTTATCAATGTTACCAAAGTATCTCTGGTCCACATTCAATTTGTGAGCCAATGATGGTTAATAGTACTATGCCATTCCCTGCATGCACTTCACAAGAAATGCATTTAAATGTGATTTGCTCTATGGAGATTTCCACACAACGAGAGGTCCTTTAAAACTGAAGGGACAAACACATTTTAACACATAAGGTCACTGATACTGGATTAGTACTCAATATCCGCCAATTACCAGAGTCTGAGTATCGCAATCGGTACTGGAGAGAAGAGGTCTGGATGGTGTATCCCTATAATTATTAAATAATGAATGACTACATCTTGAAATCAGACCTAACATGTGGTACATTTTTCATTTCAATAGTAGTTTGGATTTCAGTGAATCTATGATGATCTAAATTAAACTTCAGAGGCTTTTTTTCTTCAAAAAAAAAGGTTGGAAAATATTTATCCTTGATATTTTTTTCTTATGGGAATTGCATGGAGATTGTTGCATTTAAATTAAAAATTCACTGCCTTAAAAGGCCAAAACGTGGAAGCCTTTTAATAAAAAACAACGGCAGGGTCAGTTGTAATAAGTCGACCCTGTTCCAAGGAGGAAGACCATGCAATTTTGTCCTTTCTCTGACCCCTAGACATGGACATGCCCCTATAGACAATCCTTGAGCTGGCTCTACATCTATATCCTTCTATCTGAATCCCTTCCTCCGTTATACTTACAACAGAAGACCTATTTGCTTTTTTTCTGCATTTTTTTTTTTTTTACTTCTCCCTCAAGGCATCTTCCTTCAACAATTTATCCCTCCATCCTCCTCTCTTCTCTCCGTCTCTCTGTGGGGAATGGCCCAGTAATGCCAGACTAATAAATCATTCATGGTGTTGCCCCCCTCCCCCTCCCCTATCCCCTCATCTTCCTCCATCCTACCACCCTCCTCTCCCTCGCTGCTTTACTGTAGCAGTGACCACATCACCACACCCGCAGACTGCAGACACACACACACACACACACACACACACACACACACACACACACAAACACAAAATAAGAGTTAATCAGCTCTCTTTTTTGGCCCGCACCTACACAAGCTTAGATTACTTAAAAAGATGCATCATAAATCGGATGTGGGAGGCATCAGCATTGCCTTAGTTACAATGCAAACAGATACGTCAAAGCCCAGACAGGTCATAGCCACACCAGACAGATAGAGAGACAGTGGGAGGGGATGAGAGAGAGACAGAGATATGCACAGAGAGAGGAGGAGGAGGGATGAGACCAAGCAAATTAGAGAGATATAACACAAAGCTACACAGTTCTCGAGTGTAGGATGTGTTTAATACGTAGATAAGTGATTGGTGTTGGTGTATGTGTAGGTCACTGTGTAACAACCTCTAGGCAATAATAAGCGTAACCTTTGAAAGAATAAGCAACAATCCTCACAGTGGTCAAAAACCTTGGCTACATGGCCATCTAATTTACCATGTAAAAGAGCGATCAGCCGTTGGTGTTTTTACCAAGAAAGACCTCATTCATTCCACTTTTATGACACTACAAGGGTCAAAATGACACATGACAGCTTTTCTACTGTTCAGGCCGATTTCTCACATTGAACAGAAAATGACTTAGCCTTACAAATTGTCTTCCTTTGTAATGACTTTAATTTCTCAAGCTGTCCTTAGGAGAATACGGCAGCCCCCTTCTTTATATACACATAAAGTGAAGGGTCACGGGCCACCAATACTTCCAATAGTCCCACAAACTAATGTAATGGTGCGTGCATTTGCATGACCTGTTAAACTGCCCCCAGGACCTCTGATTGCCCTCAAGTCAAACACACACACACACACACACACACACACACACACACAAATCCTTTTTACACCATGTAGTGAAACAATCTATTTTGTGGTA
This sequence comes from Istiophorus platypterus, assembly GCA_016859345.1. Taxonomy (NCBI): domain Eukaryota; kingdom Metazoa; phylum Chordata; class Actinopteri; order Istiophoriformes; family Istiophoridae; genus Istiophorus; species Istiophorus platypterus. Next base: position 7,075,451 of record CM029127.1, read on the forward strand.
ACAATGTGTTATAAGTTAAGGCATTAAACAGGTGACTGTGAGTAAGCGTGAGAAATCTTCTCATGCACCAATAGCATAACATAAACAAACTTTGTTTAGAGAGTGGAAAATTTTGCATTATTCAAATCTTTAATAAAGTATTACCAATTCCCTATTCATAATTCAGTGGACTTTGCATTACTAATGATCAATTTAGATCAATTTCCTACTTTCAAGGTAGGAAATAATCTCCATTTATTTTTCATAAATCAATTAAAAAAAAAAAGCATGAAACTTTCTTGATATTGGATGTCCATGACAGTGAACATTCAGTCATCTTTATTTTGATCAGTTCAGTAAAAGTGACATCCCAGCTCCAAGCAGAGACTCTCCTTTGAAACACTTCCTTGCGGGTGTATTCAGATGTCCCAGGAAAACTAAAAGATTGCATATTTCAGACCTAGTTTTTTATTAGAGCGCACTGAAAAAAAGAAAAAATTAAAAACAACAATACTACAGAATCCTAAGACATATTTAATCAGCACTGTAGTATATGAATTGTACTGTATCATAAAGTACCTGCTTTTTATCATCCTTAGTTAAAGCACACAAATGCAACTGTATGACTTCTAAGATCCTTGAGATCAATTAGTAAACTTTAGGTTTCATGTGTCAATGAAGGAAGAAGGAAAAAAAAAGAAGTGACTGACAAGACGTAAAAAAACATAGTCTGCACACTGACAGCGGCATAGCCCAGTTTTCTTCAAATGAAGAGTGAGGCAGGGAACTCAGCGGTATATCTCACTGCTATAATTTGCAGCTGAACATGAACAATAAAGCGTACAAATGATGATCACAGCTTTAGGTATAATGGTCTCATGTTTCACTCTGAGCACTCTTCACATGAATCACCTCTGAAGTGCACTCACTCTATCCCCCTACTGTCACTGTCTATGTCAACTGTTTCTTATTACCAATAATGCCTTGCAAAGTGTTTTCGGTAGGCAGCGGCATGATAAATCATCCTCTCCCCTGTGGTCACACCTGATTAACAAATGATGTCAGCTCATCAAATGCCTGATTCAAACAATTAAATCCTACAACTTGTACATTTCAAAAAAACAAACAAAAAAACCCCAGTAACTAATGTGGGATATATGTGGACAGGTTGAGACTTGTATTTATACATATACTTACTTCATCAATATTTGTGTATGTGTGTGTACACACACTTGTGTATACATGCATGTTTGTGTATATACTTTTCGGTGAAATTTTAGGCAAATTTAAGGCTCTGAAGGCTAGAACCTAGAATCTATTTTAAAAACTAAAACCTCAGGAAATTCAATGTAAAAATACTTTGAGTCCGGTTAAATTTAGTAAAGCGTATATTGTAGTGTGCTATAAACCCAGGTAAAAATGAATCTGATGAATACAGTGTAAGGAAACCTTGGATTCTCTGTGTAAGACCTTAAGTTAATGGCAAAAATGTCAGACTTTTCAGACTTGTGATAATTTTGCTATAAACAGTGATATACATAAGCATTTAGACAGTGACACAATTTTGATGACTGTGAAGCACAGTCCTATCAGTTTTACAGCATTTAGTTGAATCAGAGCAGATAGTAGATTCCAACACACTTCAGAAATTATCCTGCTGCTTCTATCAGCGGTCACATCATCAATAAACACCAGTGACCCAGATCCATTAGCCGTCATAAATGCCAATGTCATAACTCTGTCTCCACCATGTCTGACAGATGATGTGGTGGCTTTGGATCATGAGCCGTTTCTTTCCTTCTCCATCCTCTTCTCTTCCTATCATCCTGGTACAACTTCACCTTGGTCTTTCTTTGTTTTTTTCTTCAGCAAGGAAAGAATTCTGTGATCATCTGTTTTAGTTGTCTTCTGCAAACTGTCTGAAAGGGTTTGTTTTTTTCAGCCTTATGATAGCCTCTCTCAGTTGCATCAACATTTCTTTGGAATGCATATTGAAAGTTCCCATGAACATCTACGAAATGCAAAGTCAACACTTGGAATCCACTCCTTACCTTTTGTCTGATTTATTTGCAATGAACTGATGAGAGATCTGGCCACACCTGGCCATGAAACTGAATGTCAGTCAATTGTCAAATTGCTTTTCAGCCTCTGGAAATGAGGGACTCTGTATATATACTCTGTATAAAAATCGTTTTAATTCCTAAAGGGATAATGGCATATTTTTGCTAAACCCCTCGAATAAAGCCAGAAGAATGTAGCCGCAAGGGGACAAATGTAGCCATAAGGCACACAAGCAGTCTGTTGTGTGCCGTCGTCCCAAGCCATATAAATACAGAGGGTTGTGTCAGGAAGGGCATCCGACGTAAAACTTTTGCCAAATCAAACATGCGAGTCAGATCTATGAATCCCTCGAATAAAGCCAGAAGTCTCCAATTCAATCACATCATGATTTTTTAAATTTCAGATCCATTGTGGTTGTGTATGGAGGCAAAATTACAGAAATGTGCCACTGTCCAAATCCTTACGTACCTGACTTTAGGTGAGGCAATGGGAACAGTAAGGGTTGCCTAACCTAATATCAGAGTAATACACTCACATGTTCCCATAATTCCAACTTTAAGGTAGTGAAAGTACACTCACAGTTTTGCTATAGGCCTCTGATGGACCCCTGCTGGTCCCTGGACCCCACGGCCCCCCGTGGGTTTACACTATTTGGCAGTGCCTCATTCAGTGACAGAACAGCAAAGCACTTGTGTATGCCATAGATAGCATGTTCATTTAATGAGTGAATAATATCCCCCTGCATGTCCAATGAACTGTGGGTTGGGGGCTTGGGCCAGGGGCAGGAGGGGGGTGATGATAACACAATAGGAGTGTTAGGGAGTGTGGGAACCAATTCTCCCCGGGACAATAGACACTTCCCAGTGGCCACAGCATGCCCATTCACTATCAGCTGCTGGGCCGGCGTAGCACGGCGCTGAATATGCACCAGCTCAGCACAATGCTGCTTTCTCCCAAACAAGACCAGACTGTTTCCTATCCCAAAGACAACACAGGGCAGCTCTAGCCTATACACAGCCTCATTCTCACATAAGCAGTCTCTTTCTCACTCACTCCGTGTCTGCATGTCTCTCTCGCTTTCTCTCACTGTCACACACACCAACAGGATGGTAGCAACAAGGCCAGGGATTGTGGAGATAGGCTGGGGCTGCTGTGCTGCAACTAGGCCACTGTCTCTCTCTACCAGAGCTGCTGGTCGTTGAGATATTCTGGGCTGAAATGTTATTAGTGTAACCCAGTTTACCCAGTACCAGGTGACTGCTGAAAGAATCACTCCCTGCAGGGACACACACTCTCAAGGACAATATGCACCAAGTGGTGGGAAAGAGGGGGAAGCAAGGTGGTGCTGAAGCAGGAGAAAGGTGAGAAAAGATGTGATTAGTTAGTGAATTCTGCAGTTGAAGAAATCACTGCTGGAGACAGGCAGATTCAGATTAGCTGGAGTTGCTGTGTGTGTTTCTGTGTGTGTTTCTATATGTGTGTGTGTGAGTGTGTGTGTGTGAATGCGGCACTCTAATATGACCCAGACCCAAACCGGTACCCAATCTTTTCTTTTGTGTGCACGCCCTCTGGTTGCTGCGGCAACGGAGCCTGACAGCCAAAAGGGAGGGCGGGGCGGAGAGAGAGGAGAGTGAAGCGATGCAAGCGTGAGAGTTTTTAAACGTTGCTGCACTGACACACAAAAAAAAAACCACACAGACCGGGGGATGTAAGTGTGTATTATCCCCATTTCAATACATTAAAATTATACAGCACTGAGATCTTAATGTTTAACATGCACAGGTTTAACTGCATTAAAAGGTTTCCTGCAGCAAGTAATAAAAGAAATCCAGACAGATTTACTGTGACTTGATTAGAAATATGACAGAAATAAGAAACATATCAGAGTTCAGTTTACAGTATTTACTATAAACTTACTGTAAATTGACCTCCTTTGATTTATACAGCTCAGAGCCAAGTTACTGTATTTCCTGAACAAATGACGGAAGTCATCATCATGTTCACTATCTCATTAATCTTCCAGTACAAATTACTGTTTTGTATTTCAAAAGTAATTGTTTTGAAGTTGCCAAATTTCCTGGAATTCATGGAATACGGAATTCATTTGTCCTATTACCTTTACTAAATATATTGAAAATCTCTCTCTGCAACAACTATAGTTCATGTTGCCAACACTTTCCCCAGGCAACACAGCTACCACCTGATGCCATTCCTTAAAGTGCAATTTTCATATTTAATTATCTAATTCAAAATTGATTAACTTGTGACAATTTATGCCACCATGTGTGCAAGAGTTACAAGCCATGGATGGTTTAAAAAGTACCTTCTATTTTTAATTTTCTTGCAATTGATACTTATAATGTAGATAGTACTCAAGTTTTTTTAGGTTACCTATCTATACCATCTATCCAGTCTTGTGCTTCATTTTAGTGCTGTCACACTTCAATATCCTTGAGTAGGATCAATTCATTTTATGTCATATTTACATTATAATGTGGTTTCTACATAAGAAGAGTCACAGCTTTTGCTGTGATGTCACACCACACTGACAGTTTCAAATTATGATCTTTTATATGTTTATACTTCATGCTATCACGATTTATGAAGAACTGTTTATGCTTTCTTTCTCTATATACCTTAAATGAAGCATCTTGATATTACATCATCATACTATGATGTCACCTGAAGGCAGCATTATAGACTTAAAGCCATCTCTCTTGATATCAGGGTATTGAAATGGAGCAGAAACCCTGATGTACTGGACAAGCAGGACATAAAGACATTATAAAGTAGTACATGACTCCTGAATAAACTGTTAGGACGTTTTGTTTATCTGGTCCCACTCCTTTCCCTCCTGTGTGTATGTTCTCAGCAAAGGCACTTTATCCCTACTCCAGCTGACTTCATCGCATTTGATGAGCTCTCCAGGACAACAAAGCCTGTTGCTTGTTTATATTAGCTGATTTCTATGGTTGTGTCCTGTTTTCCTCCAGCCACGATGCTCCTGCAGTGTCCTGCAGGCCGCTCAGACGGACGCTGGGGCTGACCGGACTATCCAGACACATCTGAGTCGATATCAACTGCTTGACACGAGTAGGTGCAGATCCGTGACTGCTAAGTGCAGAGGTTTGGTCTGTTCGTGATGAATAATTACGGAGATTTATTGCGGTTTTGCTGAGGCCTGCTCGCCGGCGCGGTGATACTTAGCTCTCTGCTGACACATGATGTAAAACACCTGGGTTGGATGACAGCCTGCTCGCTTGTGTTCCGATCTGTATCGATCTCGACGAAAAGCAGATGTTTCACTCGATTTATTTCAATCATCCGAGTCTCATCCTGAGCTTACACGGCTTCCATGTCAAGGACTCGCTGCGCATTTCCTCGAGTTAACGCTCTCCCTACCTGCATGGAGTCGGCGCTGATTATTTCCCCCTGGAGGCGTTTTCCGATCTCGATCGCAAGTTTGGACTTGCCAGTGCCGGTAGCTCCCAAAATCACCACCAGCGACGGGGCTACGGCTCTTCGCAGAGCGCCCCGCACGCCACGAGTGGACGCCGCCATTATGCCGCTGCCTCGGTGCCCGGCTGACGGCCGTGCGCATGCGCGCCGGGCACGGAACGGAGAGGCGGGCCCTGTTTCCAGGCAACAGGCAACCGTTTCTATGGTAACGTAGATTGATAGGGAGGCTTCTTTCGTTTTCAGACTAAATAAATGTAGTTGCTTTATAAAATTTCAACTCACTGGTTCCCGTTGCTTTACTCGGACCTGTTATTGAACTGTAATGACCAATTCAGTTTTGTGTTTTTTTTTTTTTTTAAATTAGGCAACAAAGAGTGTGAACGGACTTCTCTCTCCTTGTTGCTGCGGTTGTGAACAGATCAGATTGTTCCTGACATTAACAATGTTTGTGTCGCGTCTTTTCAGGGATGGCTGCAAATTAGTGGGTATCGTTTCTATGGAAACTGTCATAGCTCTGCAGCGGTGAGCCAGGATGTGTGTTGCCATGGCAAAGATGCCAGGATGGGTTGCCATGGAGACTGCTCAGAGCAAACGATGGATGGGGAGAGGGAGATGTGCGTTCACTCATACAGGTGTTTCTTTATGGAAAACAGTGCAATACAATAACATTGAGATCCGGGTTAAAGCCAAACATTGGATTTAACTGTGGTTACTTTACATCCAGCTGAAACAAAAAATGTAAGGCTAGAAGATGGTTATTCTTCTTGTGTGTGTAAAAAAGAAACAAATAGAGGAGACAAACAGGTCATTCATGATGTCAAACCATGGAATTTATTTTCTGACTTACTCTTCATACATAGAGACTTATGAGGTACAGGAAAAAAAAGTGCTGAGACAAGGCTCCAGAATCACCATAATTGAGCTCCCAAAGTGAGTAAGCAAAGTCCACTGCTACCATAACTGTGCCAACTGTAGAGACCAGTGACAATACAAGTCAAACGAATAAAATAAAATAAAATACGGGGCAAACCACTGCTGTGGGTGCACCCTATAAAATAAAAAAAAAAAAAAAAAAAAAATCAAACCAGCGCTACTGGTGGTTTGTGCTGAATTATTTTTTTTTCTGAAGAAGAAAGTGGAAAAAGGGAAATGATGATATCCTTAAATATTTCTAAAAGCAAGTACATACTGAATCCATCAAATCTTCTCTTATTCATCTCTGAGGGTACTTTCTGAGGTTATGTATATACAGTATATCATATTAGGGTTTTTTTTTTCTCCCTTAAGCGAGGTCTATAGACCTATCACAAGAGATACACAATACTTAGGAGTTTCCTGAGTGCTGGTAAAAGCTAGGGATGCTACTCGTTGTGATCGAGTCATTTACAGTACTAGATCCAGGGCTACAGTGTTCTCTGTTGCATGGCTTATGGGACAATAGGGAGCACCAGGATTGCAAAAAAGCAGAGAAAGCAGTAACAGTAAGGTCACCAAAGACTACACACAGGCAGAAGTTTAAATCGGTAGATCCTCTTAACCCCCCCACCCACCCCTGCGCCAGATTTAAGAGAGACACACAGCTACAGTGATTGGATTGACTACAGGACCTTTCAGGTGCTTTCCACTCCAGAGAGAGACAAAGGAGGCCTTACAATGTTCAGCACATAACCACCAATGAAGCTCTGCCAGCTACATAACAAAAAACTCTCATTAGCTCACACTGAAACACAACTCTGTAGGAAAATATAGTATAAAACTTTTGTCAACTCTGACTTATACAAATGAAGAAACCCCAGAGACAGAAAAAATATTGAAAAGTAGTAGGCGTTACAAAAAAAAAAAAAAAGAAAATTGCGTGACAAAGTGGCTAGTGTGATCAATGTTCAGTAAGTGTTTTATTTTGATGCTTTTTCATAATCATTTTATTAACAAAAATAGAAGCTTTGAGTTATCTTTGAAAAGCCAGCAAGCCTGGCCCCGGTTTAGCACACAAGGCCGAACAAAAACTAGGATGAGTAAAGTAGACAGCTCTTGTTTTGGTTTGGAAGGGACTGTACAGCAAAGGGTACTATATACATATCATCCAACAGGATAGTCTACATACATTGAAAGGCTTCTATAGGCATTACATCAAATGCAAAAGAATAAACAAATCAATTTAAAAATATAATTAGACAGCAAGATGAAAGAAATATACTGTTGGAACTCAGTGGGCTTCATCCCCTAGCAGAAGTTGTCAACTTTGACATACAGATTAGATTTAAGCCACTCTCTAAGCATTTCTTTTGGTTAATTAATTGAAGCCAACATTCACTTCTTGGCTGGTCTCCATCACATGACAATAATTAAGAGAGTGAGATCTTGGTAAAGAGTTTCATACTGTTTTTGCAGAATGTTGCTTGAAAATACAATACAATGCCTGCATGGCAACATATCCTTTCATTTTCTCCAAATGATGCTACAAAACACACTGTTACTGTGGGCAAAGTGCTGCTGCTGAAACATCTCTTATGCAAGGAGGAAACAAGTTTATCAGTGGAAACCTGCAGGCACAGAAGTTAGGACTTAACCTGAGCTATTTCAGAGGTTCAGAACATAATGTATCCCATCCAGTTTTTAACATAACTGTTGCATGGCTCAGTACAGTCCAACTACAGCCCCCTGCATCTCCGTTAGCAGCAAGCATAAAGTGAGAAGCTTCAACTGCTGACTGGGAAAAAAGCGTGGGAAAGAACAGGGAAGAGGTTAGATACTACAGATGGAGGGAAAAGTAAAAAGGAAAATTGAAAAGAGAAACAGTGGAAAGAGGAAAAAGTGCTCAACTAGATGACAAAACAAATTATATGCTAAGCGTATGCCAGCAGATAAAAAGTTGAACTCTGAAGGGGGAAAGAAACTCTAGGGGGCTCTTCAGACAGACAGAAAGAGGAGACATCGCTGCTGTGCAGTCGCACATATCACAAGGAGACATCTGACCAGACCATGCAGCAGTTAAACAGCACAGTTGTAGCAGTTTATCAACCAGAAGCTGCTGCGTTCACAGCAGGCCTTCCAGTAGCAAGCAACAGTTGTGAACATTTTAAGCGAGGGGAAACATAACAGTCTGACAAAATCTATATTGAGTAACCATGGACATACAGTCTACCCCTATAATTCCCCATATGATCAGTCCCTAGCTTGTGCTGTCCTGACCAGCTTGTGGCCTTGTCAATCACTCAGAAGCCAATGTGCAAACCACAAAAATAGAAAACAGAGGGAAAAAAAAATAAAAATAAAAAAAAAAAAATCCACCTGTACTATTCCAACGTGACCAACTCAAAGTGAATATTAGTGTCTTTTCTCCTTCATGTAGTCCCATTGAGTTCAGTGAGTGTACGTGTGTGGTGACAGCCGAAACCTGACGCTCAGGATCGTTTGAGCTGTGCCAGCCGCTGCAGCAGCTGCAGCTGCTTGGCTTTCAGCTGCTTCCTCTCCTGAGCCTTCTGCCTTTCGCTGGCATGCAGTTGCTGCAGGTACTCGGTGGCTCGCGTCAGGATAGCCACCTTTGGCGTCTTGGGGCAGTCCGCTAAGCCTGGTATCTCATCCCGCAGCGACAGGAAGCGCGAGCGCAGGTCGTTCCGTCGCTTGCGCTCGAGGAAGTTGTGCGCCTTGCGTTTGTCCGTGTCCTCGCAGTCAGAGGACTGGGGGCTGGAGAGGTGGCAGAGGGAGTGGGGCTTTGATGGGGAGCTTTGGGGATGGGAGGAGGAAGAGGACGAGGAGGGAGGAGATGAAGGCAATGTGGAGGAGGTAGGAGAGGAGGCGCTGAGGTTAGGTGACTCTGACCTGACTCCGGCCACGGTCACATGAGACTTTCTGCTCTCTAAGTTCAGAGGGGCGTGGCCGGGCCGGGGTTGGTGGTGATGAGAGTTTTGGTGAGGGTGGGTCACCTGGGTGGAAGCCTCCTGCCGAAACCTCTTTCGAGGTGGTTCAGCGGGCGGAGGAAGAGTGTCTGGTGATGGGGCAGCATAGTTGTGCTGCTGTTGGTGGATGGAGATGTGGAAACGCTTCATGCCGGGGTCGAGGGGGTCAGCCCGCACCGTTATGGTGACAGGTTTACGGTTGTTGACCAGTCGACGAGGTTTACTCTGCTGCTTCTGCTCCACTGTTACCACATCAATCTCCTCTTCATCCTCATCCTTGTCATCTTCATCATCTGAAAATGCAGAAGAAAATCTTTGAAACAAAATGTTTGATTGTAGAATAAAAAAAACAAACCAAAACAAACCAAAACAAAAAAAACGTGGTTAAGACTGCAAATGACAGCTGAGGTGAGAAAAAAAAAATGGGGCACAGGAAGAGTGAGTGAGCCACCTCACTGGAAACCTCCCTGGCCCTCTGACTCCTTAAGCCAATTAAATACTTCTGTAAAAATGAACTTCACACAACCTTGTGAAACCTGCACAATCTCTCTCTCTCTCACACACACACACACACACACACACACACAAACTTTCACTAATGCTGTGAATCATCACTACATTAGGTCAGCTCCCTGTGTGGAAGTTCTCTCTCTTCAGCCGTGTGGACAGAGTGAGGATGAGAGGCAGTGACAGGCTGGGTTAAAAAGCACTCAGGTGAAAATGAGCAATTCTTCATCTTGTTAAAACAAGCCGACTAATATCCAACACTGCATAGGTTTAAAAACTGTTTGCTGCTCTATTTACTAGAGTGGAAACGAAACTGTGTTTTAAAGAAAAGCAAGGTCTTATTGACTTGATTCCTGACAACTAATGAGACTATTGTGATAATTTCAACGGTCTTGTGAACTGAAAGACACTTTTAAAAGTAATCACACCCCTTTGGATTTGATGGCTCAAAAAGTAGTAATCTCTACAGTAATACAATAAAAAGGGGATGGACAAGGAACTTTGGAGGGAGGGGAACATATTATTTCAAAAGCATTTATACAAAAGATGCCATCTCATATTACCAGTCATACAGAATAAAATCCCTCAAGTAGCCCTATACCAGTAATTTATTGGATCTTAAGCATACATTTATTTCTTGTGATTGCTCATTCTCCTCTCCTTTCAGCGCACATTATCTCCAGAAATGGTGGGAAATGCTGCCCCAAAACTCATTTCAAAGTATTCTGCAGGCCCAGCCGACCTCCTAAACGGCTAATCCCGTTTCCATTCACAGCCCAGGCTGGCTGGGACCAAATCCACCCACTGACACAATTGGCGCTGCAGCCTGTTGAGTGGAGGGATGCAGCAACAAGTTCCCTTTGTGACATTCCACACACCATTATGCATGGTCCAAGCTCAACATCACATGGCAGCCTACATACCAGACTCAATCATATGGGTTAACGGAGTGGAAATGAGGGGGAAAAAAAGGTAGGTCTCAAGTAAGGGAAAATTTATGCTGGGAGGTAACTAAAGAGAGGGCTGGGTTTTTTTTCCCCTCTTCTTCCCCTCCCTTCCCTCCTTGTTACATAAACTTCCAATAATGTGTACTCTTTATTGAATTCATGTCAAATCAGAGCCAGGGAGTGCAGAGAGGATATTGTTATCATAAGTCGAGCTGGAGGAACAGGGAGAGGTAGCAGCTGGTCTGCTTGAGCCCCGCCAAGCAGCAGATGTTTAGATGGGTGTGTCGCTCTCTGTGCTTGAAGCATGTGTTGCATGCACCAAGGTAACGCAATGCAGTCATCATGTGCCATACAGACCCTTACAGCCAAATAAAGGCTAACCAGAGCAAAATGTTGACTGAATGAGGAAAAAAAAACAAAAACATTGCAAACCCAGCATCAGGCTTGGAAATATATATATATATATATATATATAGTAGATGTCTTCTTTGGAGAGTAATGAGTAATGGAATATTATTGAAATACCGTTAAAAAAAAACTACCTTGAATCAACGTGTGATTAAGTTTACAACTATCATTTGAGTAATACAGAGATACATAGTATAGAATATATATATATATAGGAAATACTACCATCCACACAGCTCACTGCAGGACAGACAAACTACAAGTCAGAGAAAAGCTACAAACCTGATCCACGATATAGAAACGTGCATCTGTTACTGACCTGATGAGTCGGTGTGAGACTCTGATCCGGAGGACACTTGTTTCTTGCATCCACCGGTTAACGGGAAAGTGAGCACCGCAGCGGGGTCCACACAGTCCGCCGCCAAGCCACCGATGGCTGGCGTGTCGGCCGGCGCACACTGCGCCCTCCCCGGGGACGCGAGGGCAGGGCCGGCGGCCACTTTGGCAGCCGCCGCCCCCGTCCCGGGACAGGGGGCGCATCGTTCCCCTACAACTCTCTCCAGCTGCTGCCCGGCAGAGAAGCCGCTCCACATGCAGTCCTGGATGATGATGGAGCTCAAGTTCCCGAAGGAGTCACTGGCCGTGGTCAGTTTACAGGGCAGGTCCTGCTGCTGCTGTTCATCTTCCTGCCCCAAGAACTGAGAGACCCACTCCAGCTTGTCCCCCAGGGACGGGTGCAGCAGCCCGACCCGGCTCGACCCTTCCGCCGGCCGGATGGGGGACATGGGCGGGGTCGGCACCAGCTCGAATTTCTTCCATATGTCTTCGCTGGGCGCCGTGGACTTGAAAAAATCCTCGTCCGGGTCGTGGTCGTCGTAGAAATAGTGTTGGTAATGGTCGAGGTGGTCCATGTCCCTGTTTTCATGACGAGGCGCGGTGGAGCTAATGCCCGGCATGGGGGCTGCAGGCTGGGTGGGGGGGCTGGGTGGGGATGAATCACTCCCTGTTCCCTCGGTCTGCAGAGGGATAGAGCCAAGAGTTGTATCAGAACTGAGCCTTATTCTCATTAAAATAATCTCACCCCTGTGTGTGGACATGTTGCCCTCTGGGGGGGGGGGGGGGGGGGCATGTATGATGCCGCGACTCTAATGCATCATACCGGATCATCGCACCGTTTGCCAAAGGTAAATATTGAGAATCATTTTCTGTCTCTCAGAGGGGAAGAGACACAGTCAAGGCTGGAACATAAACTAAGCACCTGTATGAGAACATGAGAACATGAGAACATGGTGTGCCGGCCGAGTCCCTATAAGGTCACCGAGTACCACAGACTGGAAAAGGCGCAAGGAAGAGAGAAAAAAAAATAACGATCCTGCGCCGAAACGCCACAAAGTCAAACTACTAGGTTGATGCTGAGAAGTTCAAGTTTCGCAACAGTGTTTCATTACATAACATTGTTTTAGTAGTATACTGTGACAGAGTCAGAGAGAGAGAGAGAGAGAGAGAGAGAGAGAGAGAGAGAGAGAGAGAGAGAGAGAGAAAGGAGGGGGGGAACTCAACTGACTGCTCAGCAGAAAATAGAGTGATTAAATTAGATTGAAATACATTAATTGGATCGACAGGTAGCGGGTCCCGCCTGCCAAAGAAACCGGTTCAGGCCGAGGAGCCGTATGTGTAAGTAGTTTACTGGGCTCATCCTCGGTTCAACTCCTTATCAAGCTCAAAGAATTCAGCTGCGACTGAAAAGCGCCGATCAGTTAATTGAGGAGCAGGCGCGCTGGAAAAAGCTGCGAACCCGTCAACAACAACAACAACAACAACTCCTGGCGGGTTCATGTGTCATCCAAAAACCTCATCTGCTCCTGCAGCTTGCGGGTTAAACATCCTCACAAGGGGAAGTTCTTGTGGGAATGAGAAGACGAAGGAGAAGGAGAAGAGGAGGAGGAGGAGGAGAAAGAGTTTTACCTGGTGCTGAGAGTGAAAAAGCTGTCTCCGTCTTCATAGATCCGCCGTGCGTAATTTAAGTGTCCGAAAACCAAAACGCAAAACAAAACAAACCAAAACAAACCCCCCCCCCCCCCAAAAAAAAAAAAAAAAAAAAAAAAAATCAAACTGCAGCAGCCAAACGATTCCTTACGGGAAGTCTGCTTGAAACTCGAGCTTCCCCCTGAGGATCCCTGTTGAGTCTTTCCGGAGCTGGTCAACAGCCGCTGAGGTAAACTGGTCCGCTTGGTCGCAGGCCAACGCTTAGAGGGCTGGATTGGCGTTTGGCTGTGGTCACTTACTTTGCAGACTACTGCACTATACGATCCGGGAGAAGACGAGTTGGCTATTATGCATAAAAGGCGGGTCGTAGTAGGGGAGCCACGCCTGCCGCTTAAAGGTGCAGCACACTCAAAAAAAAAAAAAAAGAAGAAAAAGCACGCACGAAGCGCTGCGGAGGGACTCTTATGAGAGCAGAGGGTTATATGACATTGCTTTCATAAGATGACAATGCTCTGCCTTTTTTTTTTTTTTTTTCAGTAATTATGCAAACCTCATAACAAGGCGTGCATGTGTGTGAGAGAGAGAGTGTAAACACGCTTGCGCCGGGAGCACGAGGCACCTGTGCGTAATCATCCTGCTGCAAAAGAAGGGATTTAATAAGGAGGGAATCATCCGCGTCAGTTAGAGATAAGCATCATTAGTGTGTGTGTGTGTGTGTGTGTGTTTGTTCGTCAAGGTAATTTCATGTGGACATATTGCTGCAGTATTTGGTGTCTTCAATGCATTCCATTGTCTTTGTAATCAATACCAAGTTTATGATGTAGGGCCCTCCCTCTGGGAGAGTCGATATGCCATCTCATGTATGTGTGTGTCAGCTGCACACACACACACACACACACACACACACACACACACTTACACACATATGCAGACACGCACCAACAACTGCTGACACTTGTTTTTCTTGCTATATGAAACTCACCGCTGCCTTTTCTCAAGTCACGAAACTGTGCCACACAAACTTTGTCACACTTGCTCTTTTTAGGATGGTGATTGGGAAACATCCTGCCTGTAACTGCTCCTCTCAAGCTCCCCGATAGCTCGCAGGGGGAAGCAGACACCGTGAGATCTTTGCCTGTCCACTTCATCTTCCAATCAAACTCACACACACACACACACACACACACACACACACACATACACACACACACACACACACACACACACACACACTCCCCCTACCCTTAAACCCATCCTCTGTCACTCATCCTCTATTCTCTTGCCTAGTCTTTTCCCAACTCTTCTTTTATCCCCAGTCACCCCTGATCAAATAGATCTTGACCCTACATGAAACGGGGAGACTTTAGAGGGTTATATCCTCCACTTCCCAGGAGAGAGCCTACAAAGACACAGAACTAAGAGACTGGAGAAACAGAAGAGTCAGTCTTTCCCTTTCCCTGTCTTTATCCCTTTCTCTCTCTCCCGGCTCGCCCTGCTCCTGATCTCTCCTTCTCCTGGCGCTCCTATCTCATTCCCTTCTGTCTTCTGCCTTGTTACATACTATGAAATGCTTAATCTGCCTCCCTGCTTTGAATTATTCATTAGCAATGAATGGGTGCAAGAACTGGCTCCTTAAAATTTACAAAAAAATATGTTTTTAAATAAGTGAGTTTAAGGAATTTAAGGAATGACCACTATTTTTAATCATTATATGTATTTACAAAAATGTGCGCTTTCCGAATCAACATCACCATTTCATTGGTCTTTAAATGTATGAGTCTGGAAAAATGCAGATCCTTACAGAGATGTGCTCATTTACAGTAATTCCTCTATGGACCATTGAACCTTGTTTGCATGAAATTAGGAAGGGTAACCAGTGATTTGAGCTGAAGCTCTGATCTGTCTCCCTCTGTTTTTTTCTCTATTTTTAAAAAAACACCAACGCATACAGTACAGACATGTGAGAGACAGTCTCATAGGATGAGTGAAACATTATCACCCATGAGGTCCCAATTAAGTGATATCTGCTCCCAGAATAGGGAAGCTGACAGTGCTGAGCTGCACCACATTAATATATATAAGCATAGTGCTGGTGTGAAACAACTTAAAGCAAAAACACATTACGAGCTGAGGCTAATGGGAAGGTTGGTTAGCCTATCTTAGCACAAGGAGCCCAACTACCTTTGAAGCTCAATAATTAACAGGTTATATCCAGTTTCTTTTATCCGCACAAAAAACAAAAAGCAAAAGCAACAAGTTGCGGTTTTACAAGAGGTTATATGCAGGACTATTTCTTGGTCAGGTGCAGTGACTTGTTGCAACTGTGAAGTTGACAGGCAACCCACAGCTATTATAAAACTTAACTCCATCATCCATGATCTCAGTGTCCAGTTTGAACCTCCGTCACCGCTCTCAGCTTTCTCCATCTAATTTCTTCTCACATTTTTCATCCCCAGGTATCTTCCCGGGAATAAAAGTTGGGGCAGCCCAGTTTGTCAGTGAAGGGTCGGAGTTAGAGAAACTTTTTTCCTTTATTCAAACATTGTAACAGTCATGTTAAACATATGCCATTTTTATTTGCCAGTGGCATTTGATATAACATGATGTGTATAGTGCTCTGTTTCATTTTAATATAATGTGGTTGCTTCTAATCATTGGATTAGATTAGATTAGAATAGATCAGATTAGATTAGATTAGATGAGGCTGTAATGATCCCCATGGGACTGTAGCAGCAGCATTAAAGTGCAGGATATGAATTTATCATACATAATACTGCAGATCATAAAAAAGATCACACTTACTATGCAAAGATAGACAAAAGTAGTGCAGTAAATATAAAGCAGAGAGAAATGGAGAAATGCAGGTTTACTTGAATAAATCTGTGTGTGTGTATGTGTGTTTGTTAAATATGCATATATGTTCTGATCTGGTTTAGACATGGCCTTAGAACACATGATCAGACAATGTTGAACATGCAAATGTGTAAGTTTAGCTCTCAATAAGTCATACAGATTAGTTTTATAGTTAGATGAAAGAAAAGTAGCACACATAGAGAAATAAATGTGCAGAGGCTTTCTATTGTCAATGTCATTTCACTAAATGTGCCACTTAAAACCATCTCTTGTCAGGAACATTAATAACCACTTAACAGGTCAACGTGTGCAAAAGGTGATTTATTTCACAGAGGAACACAAAGGAAGGAAGGAAGGAAGGATCAAAGAAGAGAAGGAGCTGGAGAGAGCAGTGATGGCTAGGAAGGCAGGTGGAGAAAGGAGGCAGCAAGTGTTGACCCCACCCCCTCCTCCTGGGTCACCCTTCACGTCATTCTTCCAACCACCTCTGACCTTCCAGACTGATCGATGAACACCTTGTCTGGGACCCACCCATCAGTGTGTCTGTGGTGTCTGGGTGGCCACAGGTTCACGTCATATAATCTCAGAGGCTGGTGAGGAAAAGTGACAGCTGCTACCCACTGGATGGTGTTGACCTCCTCCTGACACACACACACACACACACCCTCTCACAGTGAGTGAGAGGATTGCCTTTCAGTCCAGATGCTCATTACATCAAGCTACTGCACACAGAGCTGCACACACATATATACACATGTACACAGTTTCATTTTCTTTGTCTAGCCTTCCATCTCACCCTATGCATATTTTTTCAAGGGTCAGTTCAGTCAAAATATTAAAAAAAAAAAAAAAAATTAAATTCCCTCTTGTGTTGTCTAGCAGTAGAGACAGTTTCAGCTTTCTTTGTCTTCAGTACAACAGAGGTGAATGCAAAATAGTTTGTGCTGCTTTCAGCATTAAAAGAAAACTTTGCGTTTGAAAAAAAAAAAATCAAAAACAGCAACAGCAACTCTTCTAAAAAACAGCATTCTTTTTTCCTATTTTGGGTGAATTTAACCTTTAAAAGCCCTGTAAATGCGATTTCTCAATCAGCTTCTTGGTATAAGTGCTGGGGTCATACTTAGACACATACATTTCTGCCAGAATTAGAGAGCTCTATGTTTGTGTGTTATTTTTCTAACTGGTTGGAAGTACCTCTGTGCAGCAACCAGAGTTTAGAAACAGTTTAATCAAAATCTGATGTCCCCTTTGAGTTTGCCTTCTTATGTTGCTCGACCTGTCAATCCCATCCGATCAAAATATGCAAACACTGCTCTGATGAAACTGTGTTTTTGACTGTTAAACTCTTAAGAAATAACACCTGAAGATGTTTTCTCCTTATTTTTAACTCTGACTGTTGCTAATATGATAATTGATTTTGTATAATAAAGATAAATATTTATTATTGAAATATTTAAGTTATGAGGGGCTTTAAACTGGTTGTGGGTTTTCCAGAAATGTGTGTGCGAGTTTCTCCATTTAACCAGAAAACAAAAGCAGGAAATACTGCAGACCATCTGTTCTGACTCCTTCTTACTCTATTCTGCAGTATATCTTTGGAGTTATGATATGTGTTTATCTTCCTCGGTCAGTGAGTGTCTGTCATGATTCCATAACTATCTGTATAGAAGCACATGTGTGCAAAAACGGCAGCTGTGTGTAATCAAATGAGAAATTGATTTTTCTCAAATGGCAGCACACCTAATGATTAGCGGTTATAGAAAATGCAACAAGGTGGCAGGAAATCCATTCAGCCTGATGTGGATCAACCTCAGTACTGAATGCCAAGCATGCACAAACCTCCTGGCATTCACGTGTAACTTCCACACTGTTGCTGTAACGTATAGACAGGTAAATCAACTTCTTGCCTCGCATGTATTTGCGTGTGCAAGGGCACATCGAAAAGCCCATCCCAAATTACATGCACTCACCCATCAGGAGCACTGATTAACAAGCTGTTGTCACTCAGTTGCTCCTCTTCTCTCTTCAGTGACTTTTATTGCATTCTGGGTAGAAATCAATTCTGGAGGAACAGGCTGTCAGCACAGACTGTACCCTAGAGAGACAGAGAGAAAGAGAGGGAGAGGTAAAGAGAGAGGGTGTAAGTGTGAAAAAAGGAGGGGAATATACAGTATGTAGTGTGTCAGAAAGAAAGGCAATAGCAAGTTTCTGCAGGGGAAGAAGAGAAGATGAGGGGCAATGGGGGACAAAAGACGTTGCGCAAAGTAATGATTTAGAGGAAGTTGAGAAGAATGTAATGACAACTGGGGAACAGAGTGAAGGGGTATTTTACATCAAGGGAGAGAGAGGGAAAGAGGGGAGAGAGAAAAAGAAGGAAGTGAAGTGAAGAGATAGCAGTTCACAGGAACAGACTTGAAGAAAATGATGCAATTACATAACTGATATTTGGCAGGGCCGTGTTATTGAGCATTCTTGAAGCATTGCACAGTCTGAAACACACACACACACACACACACACACACACACACAGTGACAGATATATACAGAAACTCACACACAGTCAACACAGGAGTACAGATAATCCCATATGTACGCATACAAATTCAAGTATACAAATACAAGCAAATAGTAGTCTGCTAACATTTTCGCTGATAAATCGCCTGCTGTTTTGCGTTTACATTATATAACTGTTGTCTGGGAAATTCTAATCAGTGTGTGCATGTCTCTTTGTATTAAAACCAACTGAGCTGATTGTTTTGAATGTGTTGACAGAGCAACGAAGCCATTCGAGTCTGGTGGCCGTCACTGTTTTGTGTGTTTTCTTTTTCTTCATACCAGCAGGTCACCTGATTTGAAAAGGGTCAGTTTGGATGAATATGAGTGTGGGTACATACTAGGTCTCTGTCTGCAGTAATTAATGTATTGCAAAGTAAAATTGTCTTCACTGGGAAAAAGAAACTTTAGGCATACTGTAATTTTAGTGATCATCATTGATGCAATGGTAAATATAAAAGATGGGTTAAGCCTCGTGTTGTTCTTAACCCATAGACAAATAACACATATTCGTTCATGTTTTTTGTGGTGGAAATGGAGTGTTTGCAACATCTTGGTTTGTACTAACCAATGCCCAAATAATCATAAAAGAAGAAACAATAAAAAAAAAAAACATTAAAGAATTTTTGGCAATTTGGGGCAAAAAATAAAGTTGTATCCCCCTTTAAAGTTGATATGGTAAATGTGTTAGCAAACATTTGACTTCTTTTTAACATATCCAGGAGCCATAAAGCAACATTATCATTAATCTGGAGTAATGTTTCAGTTCAGTATTCACTCACATTCAGCTCTGTTGTGGACCACACTGATGCCCAAGGGAAATATCTGGCTCCTTAGCTGCTAAAAACCCCAAAATGTCCCCCATCAAGTTGCTGACTTTATCTATTAGGTGCTGGAAAGGAAGCCATGGTGGGTTTTTAGGGCTGTCTGCTGCTAGTGGAAACAGCAGATATGAGCTCTGGGCATGAGCCAAAACATTAAAGTTTTTAGTCCAGAAAACCGAAACAGTGAGCTGAAAGACACTATGAAACTCCGCAGGGCCGAGGAGAACTGTAGAGTCCGGCAATATATTCCTGTGAGCTTGTCACTACAAGTGAACCATTTCACATCACAAAGAGTAATTTGCTCCATATTTAATATAAAATCTTTCATCAGAGCAGCTTTTAAGTGATATCAGTTTTTTAAATTTTCAATTTAAAGTGAAAGGGAGGTAAAGCGATTTAAAGTATACTCTGCATTACATACATCAAAACTTCAAATATCATGATGTAGTCACTCTAAATCCAAAAGCAGCCTGTCTGTGTCCCTGTATGTTTTTTGTTACACTGTATGACTCTCCCAGCCACTGAGTCGACTCTGCAGCAGACCAGAACATACTGTTAAGTAATGAGACATCTAGTGGTAAGAACTAATACTCTGACATCTGATGGGCAGGGGAGCACATTTCCTTGGAATCTGGAAGCTAAGTTTCTGTCAGATATCAGTTTACAAAGTTACTTTAAAACTGACTGGGTTTGCTTCTGGAATGGCTTACTTAGCCAAACAAAAAATATGGGGCTATATGGGGAAATTAGCTCTATGAAAAACCCTGTAAAAATGTTGTAAACATTTCCTGTGAGATTATTTGCCCATCTCAAGGTCAAAGCAACAGGCAGAGTCAGGAAACTCTTCGGTTGATTAGAGTCTAAACCTCAATGGAGCAGCTCTGTCACTCATCTTCCCATTTATGAGCAATTCTTTGTCTCCACTGAGCTGCATGTAGTTTGGACTGTAGAAGAAAAATCTACTCAACTCCCTCCTGCTGTGAAGGTCTAACCCAAAGTTCTATGTGTGACACATTTAAAGCTACACAAATCAATACTTTTATGCCTCCAGACCGGTGACAGCCGTGGCCGCAGGCATGATGTTTTCACTTTGTCCATCAATACATTCGTACATCCATCCATCCATCCATCCGTTCCATTCTTCTGAACGGTCACTTGGACTTAGTGCTGAACTGAGTACCATAAGGAGTCAAAGGTCAAAGGTCAAGGTCATCTGTGACCTCACAAAAAACGTTAACAGCCAGAAGTCAGGCATCTATCATCTAATTGTGACAAAATTTCGCAAAAATGTCTACAGGATAAAGTGATTAGAGGATATTTCATATTCAATAGTTCAAAGGTCGGTGTGTCAACATAATGTCCTGCAAAAACACTTTTCTGACCGTTATTCAACCTCCTGTTCCTCTGGTGGTCCAACACAGGCTCCTTGGTTTTGCTGATATTGAGCTTCAGGTGACTGTAGTTGCACCATGTGGTGAAGCTGTTTGTATTCATGTATAAAAATAGTCTCCAAGTAAAGACAACATGTTTCATGCTGGAAATTATTTGCTGGAATTATACATGTCAATAAAATGATGACTTTCATTTCACAAAATATACACTTAAGAGGTTTAATTAAATTCCTCCTAAGACTCCACCACATACAGTATATTACATAAGTTTGGACAGACATTAATTGCAACGTTACAAGTTAGTGGAGGTATACATCTGTGAGGTTGTAATTCTAGTTATATATAAAATGGGTCAAATGTCACAATGTAATGTGAAAGTGGTGACAAAACCACAGAAAATGATAACCCTACTCTGAATATCCTCAGGTCTAGGAAGCAAATTTAGCATCTTTGAGTTCATTGTTTGGGCTTTACAGGCCGCAATTTTACTGTCTGGTTCATTCCACCTTGTTTCGGCTGCAGCAGCAGGCATCTGTTCTTTGTGAAAAGGTGCTGATAAACCCACCAAACACAATCCGCACAGCTTCCAATCTTAGAAGAGCCAAATATTGCCCTCAGGAGCTGAGGCAGTTTAAAATAGAGCTAAGCAGAGAGTGCGTATTAAACTTACATTCACCAGGTGGACACAAAGAAAAAAGTCAAATGAATGCTATTGTTGCTCCTTGTCTGCTGGATATGCAAATAAGTAATTGTTAGGTAATAGCAACTTTGCAAAGTAACGATATCTATTTGTGATCCACAAAGTGGCCAAAAAAAATCAATGAATACAGTTTAACTTTTTTCAGCGGCGTATGTAGACTCTGACATGCTCTAACTGAACACTTTAGCTCATAAATGTTTGGGTTGAGGCAATAGTTGAGTTAGTCTCTTGTCATCTGAGTGGCAAAGGTAAGATTTTCAGGAAGTGACCTGAAAAAAGTTGTGAATAAGAACAGAGAGTCAAAAAGACCCCGCAAAGTTTTATTTTAGTCTACAATGGATATGTATCTGTGGCTTCTCCAGATAGTGAGAGGCGTGTGGTGTCCCATGGAGAGCTTAATAACCAAGGCCGTTAGCTGAAGGCTAATTTGACTCATTAAAGCAGTGGAGGGTGCAAGGGCTAAGCCTTTGTTGGTCAAACAAGATGCAGGATTGCAAAAATGATCGACAACAAAAATATAGTATGAATTTTGTCGAATCATTAGCATGTCACTCTTTGAGGATGAAATGTGCCTCTTGGTCATATAGTTTTACTTTATGATTCAGATTGATAGGATTTTAGATTTTTTTTATGTAAAGAAAGGAGCTAACCTCTTGAAGGTTTTAAGGAGATGGAGCTAATTGTGATCCGTGGCTGCTGAATACTGGTGCTAAGCTGGTCTTATAGCCTGTAGGCAGGAGGGGAAGGGGTGTGTGGTGACCTACAGATGGGCGCCCAGACACAGATGGGCACACACACACACACACACACACACACACACACACACACACACGCACACACACACACACACATTCACATACATATACACACACACACACACACAAACAAAGCACCCTGCAGAGAGATCAAAAGAGGGAGTGTGGCTTTGGTTTGTCAACAGTAAAGACTGATAGATTGCGGCATCTGTGTGGCTGGAGAGTAGAAGAATAGATCTTTGCATTATCTTCCAAATTATCATCACATCCAGCATATGCAAAACAATATGTGGGTGTTCTGGAAAGTTTTGAAGGACTGACTTATTCAGAAGAACAAAACTAAGACGACATAAATCGCTTTTAAACGATTGTGTATCATTTTGTTATAACTGATCATGTAGGCTTAACTGAACTCTTATTTCCATAGTATCAGCTTTTAGACTTGCTAGTTGTTATTCAGATGAACTAACCCTGTCAATGTAGATGAGACAAGGAAACCACATCTGTTTTTTCTTTGTCCACAGGCTCTTGTCAGAAATGTACGAGCTATAAACAGAGTCTCCTGTGCAACACAGGAGGATAGGAGGAGATGAAAGGAAGCGGGAGAGACCACCTCGCCTCATAATTATTCCTAATTAAGATTAATTGCCTTTTGCAGAATGAGGGTAATTCCTATTGGACCTGTGGGTTTAATTTCCCTATACAAGAATGATTCAAAACAAAACAAGACTGTCAACACAGATCCCCCCAATATTTAGCAGTGTATCATAGTATATTACCTAATTTATTACATTGCACTGGTACATTATTCTCAGTATCATTTAAGATCTTTGCAACCATTTATTTATCAACCAAATACTGGAAGCATGTTTTCAGAGTGATGAGCACAAGTTAAACAACCAACAAAATGGCAAAAGTCTTTTATTTCAATCAATAATTTTAGTTTACATTAATAATGGATCATGTGACTAGTTGTATGCAAAGGTGCGCACCCAAAATACTGACCCACCAGAGAATTATAATGCAACTCTGCAGTTCCCCTCAGCTCCAGAGAATATATTAGCTTCTTTCATTTCATCGTGTTGGTTTTATATCCTATTACTTCACTTTTTTGGTTCAAAATTCCTTATTTCAAATAACCTAATTTCCAGACACAGCAAGTGGCTGTTTTAACTGAAATAAAAACAACCCAAAAAACAACAAGAAGGTCCTTTAAAATCCACTGTATTTTTTTCCTAACACTACACATCAGATGGAGAAACCTGCTCGTGGACATAAGAGTCAGCTTAAGAGTCCGCTATTTAACTCAGGAGTTGGTAGAGACAAAAAAAGAGCTAATATGAGTGAATACTGGACTTATATTCATCAGGGGGCCGCTGGGCTTGGTAGGCTGGATGTGTAAGAATGAAACGCTACGCAAACACGTTCTCCATATAAACTTTATAAGCTGATAATATGTCAGTGTTTTATTCTGCTAACTCATTATTTTTATTTCTCTCATTTCTCTCATTTCATTGAATCATATATTTCCCATAATGCAGCCCAATAGTCATCCCTGCCTGGAAATTGGGCACATTCAGGTTTTCTGTTGTAATCTGTTGTCTCCCAGCACAAACTGAAATAACCCTGATGAAATCATAGTGAAATCATCAGGTTTATTTTGACAAGCTTCAGAAAGAGCCACAGAAGACATGAAAATGAGTGGCGCACCTCTTTAAACCTCTAATGGCCTTATGTCTCTTTTCTAGTGTCGCAAGGTATGGACTTAGAACTGATAAAGCACTAGCCTGGTCTACTTTTTTGAATATGAAACAAACCAGAAAGAACTCAAAAGGGATAACACACTTACACACTCAAAATGTGATTATCCTCCCTGTAATGATAACTCTTATGGCGAAAGACTCAAGTATGCATGTCAGGTATTATAAGGTGAAGATTCTCTTCCCATTTTGATTGGGTTGGGAGACGACCGCTTCCAATCAAGAATCCAATCTTTTGTAGAGTAGAACAAGAGGAAAATCCACTTTTCTTTTTGCGTAACGGCAGTTGATCATTGAGAGGAGAACATTTGTCTCCTGTCTCCCAGACTAAATGACCGTTATAATGCTCCCGCAGTCAGTTTGAGATCACATGCAGAGAGAGAGAACACTGAGATGATTAAGTAGGAGTATATATAGCACAGATTTTTCTCCTCTTTATCCAGCATTTGACGTAAGGTGTCTTCCCAATTGACACATTGTGAGTGTCGAGCGCCCGCATGCAATCTGCTGCTGAAGAACAAATATTCATTGGGTCTCTTTAGGCCTTCGCCTTGCCACAAAGACTCGTTGCTCTCCCTTCACCCTTCACAAACTCCTTACCTCCCCTTCCAAAACCACAGAAACACCCCACGATTGTATCTCACCATCCCCTCTGAGGAAGACACAATGGTTAACTTTAACAATACCTCCTCCGGCTCCTCCTCAAATGTTGCCAAACCGCGGCACTCAATTGTCTGTGTGAATGTGTGTGTATCTTCTCCTTTCTGTCTGTGAAGCATATGACCTTCTGACATTGCAGGCAGAAGGTCACTGGCTAAAGGAATTCAAGCAATTCTGGGAATCTTTCTGTCTCCATTTCTGATTAACAGACTTAGTTATATTGCACTCATGCTTGACAGTGCACACAAACATACACATAGACACACAGATACCCACATGCTGTGTGCACACATCCACTGGATCCTTCAGTATACACTTGCCTCAGATCATTTGATCCACAAATCAGTTCATTGCTCAATTCAATAAATTACCTGTTTTGGTTTGCTACCCCCATTAACCTAGTAATTGCAGTCTTCATAACCTATTAGAGTCTATTTACAGCATACTGCCACTATATGCTATAGAACCTTTTGTATGCAAAGGTGGACAGTCACTAACTACTTTTACTCAAATACTGTAATTAAATCTGCATTAACTGGTTTGAAGGTGTAAACAACATTTGAAAATAATCCCCTCTTAAGCCGATACAACAAACCTGTTTTACAAAATGCAACAAAGGGCAAACAATAGCATTCATTTGGAGTCATTTATCTTGATGTATCTCAGTCCAAGATTCGCTCGTCTTTTATCTCTGTTTTCCTCCCCACCAACTCCAGAGGGGAAATACTGTATTTGGTTCTTTAGGTGCTCTGCTCTGTTTGCCAATTACTCATTAATTGTATCTGATAGCTCTTTGGTGCTTGGCTGATAGCTTACAATCAGTTTTGTGAACTATATCCCTGGAAACAATTGTGTTGATGAGAGCGATGAGACTGAGGTGTCAAACCAAGACAATGAGCCAACGTCAATGTCAATATAAAAGCAATCGATGACTGTAGCCTCAAGTGCAGCCTGTGATTTGAGTATTTTCATTTTCTGCTACTTTATCACTCTCCCGTATCATTTGGATCTGCAGTTCAGGAGCATTGTGTGTTTCCAGTGAGCTAAAATTCTAATAAGATGAATAAAATTAACATTTCCTTCACATGCTAATAGTTTTATATTGAGGTTGGAGCAATAAGAACACATTTTGTCCTCATCTTTTTTTTAGTGATGTTATGTAAGTGCTTTTGTGAGATTTTCAAAATGAATTGAAATATTTTCTTTCTTTTGTTTAACCCTCCCTGCCAAATACATGCTACAAACCACAAACCCCTACAGTGTATGCACTGTGGAACATATCGACTTATGAATTCTGAATACAGTTAAAAATCACTCACACAAACAAACACAACCACACTCAGACAAACAGACTAGCCAGATGTAATCAGGAGCAGATATCAGTGAGGAGCATCTTGTTACATCTTAACTGTGGGGAGGGAAGGGTTCTCTGAATAATACACACTACTCCTATTGTAATGCTACTGCCAAGGGGGAAGGGGTGAGAGGTAAAATGTGGGATGAATGGGAGGGAGGAAGATTAAAATGAAATGCAAATGTTTTGATAATCTTGGCCAATTGTAGGTCTAATAAGGAGATAAAAGTAAATTTAAAAAAAGTAAAGAAAAGAAAGATAAAGAAATATAAATGAAGAGCAGAAAAATGGAGGTTAAATATGGTAGTACTGCTGGGTTTAGGTGAAGAGATAGGGTGGGTGGGGTGAAGTGATCGGATCCCAGGGGAGAGACTCTGATGGTGGGCTGTGGTCGCTCAAGTGACAGCCTCTTGCCTCGGGGCTCTGGGTGGGCTTCCATGTGTCGGCCCTGGCTAGTGACAGATGTCTTTCTCTCTCCAAAACAGCAATTATTCACCAATCGGCATGAAGTGTATGAAACTGTAGCAGAGAGGGAGGGGGCCTTGAGAGGGATAACAGCAAAGAAAGAGAGGAGGGGGAGGGAGTGGAGTTTGTGAATATTCATTTACTATTCCTGAAATGGTGTGATGAAGAACTTTTTCTGTATACTGCTCTTCTTAGTAGCCTATATAAGCACATTCTTGCACATGGCGGCATTAAATCAAAACATTGCACTGTATATCTCAGTCCATGAATCAGCCCTCTCCATCCCCCTCCTCCTCTTCCAAGATACAGTGATCATAAGAATGATGATGAGAATGTGTCACTGACATGAATATATGGTGATGATCATAATCTGTGTGTGTGTGTGTGTGTGTGTGTGTGTGTGTGTGTGTGTGTGTGTGTGTGCATGTCCCTATCATGGCAGTAAATCCACCCAGACTTATATAATAATCAGACCAGTATCTGGATGTATTTCCCGCATGCTGACACATTACTCAAGGATGGATGGGGAAGAAAGCCAGCACCCATGTGCTGGTTGTGCTGTGATGGCACTTTGTTTGCACGAGTTCAGGTCTATCTCTGTGCATTTGCGCATTTACTGTACAGTATGTGCACATGTTAGCTGTGTATACTGTCAGTGCCGATGCACATGTTTGACTTTGGGCTCTATGTGCCTCAGTGTGCATCATGTGTGTAAATGTGCATGTTTGTGTGTCGGTTTGTGCCTGTGTCTGACTGCGGTGACGTAGTATCCTCCAGGGATGCTGATCCTCAGATCCAGCCTGTCAATCATTGTGATTGATCAGACTTCTGCCCCTCCCTCCCTCATTCCAATCCGATCCCTGTCGCCCTCTCCTCCCATTCCAAGCCCCCTGGTGATTAATCACTCAGTCAGTCAGACAGGTAGCAGTGACATCATCCAATACTTCCCCCACCCAGTTTACAGAGATACACAGAGAACTGGTGGTCAGCTAAGATCCACTGTGTCTCCAGCAGTACCTGAAGTAATAATATTTAAATTCTCTCATATTCACTTTGGGACACAGAACAGTATAACAAGGGTGGCAAAGAACGTGCCTACGATGAAACATCATTGCTTGATAAAAACAGACCATGTAAAACAATTACATGTCAGCAAAACCATCACAATATTAACTGGAGAATTATATTTACGGATGTGTACATAATCTATTTGGTAGATCTCTGCAGATAGCATTGGTGCTACCAGATATTAGTATTTTGTCAGAAGAGTTGGGGTAATTTTAGAGAATTACACAACATATCAGTTGTATCTAAACAATGTTGATTTGCAGATGTCAAACCTCAAATCAGTACTTTCGACTACTTCATTAACCAGAGACAGCAAACATTGCATCTAATTACACTTATTCACCTCTTGGTTGTTGATATGTGGATGCCCAGTCAAGTGAAATGTCATCAACTGACTAGATCATTTGGAAACAGAATATTTTTTTAGATACCAGGCAAAGTCACTGGTTGTGAAGTGGCTCTAGTCACTGGTTGTGAAGTGGCTCTTTTTCATTTGGTTCCATCATACTTACGCATTTACCAGACAAGCACAGATGTAGTTCCACACCTCAATTACAAAATAAAGTTGTTTTTGTTGTGGCTGATTTTTTCTGTGTGATGTAATCTCACAATTTTTATGACTACTATATTGGCCCCTTTTTAAGCTGTTAAACATTACATTAAAACATAAATATTCATAATCCATGGTACTGATTAAATGGCAGTACGCTGATACCGATACCTGAATTATCTTAAGGAGGAAAGACTATTAACGAAAACTATATCTGACGATCATATCTGGCAATATATAATCTGGACTAAGACACAAATTAGAAAATTTAGATGCGAAATATTATTGGTTTTCCATTTCTGACAGTGGAAGTTCAGACTGGCACAGTTAGATTCTGGTTCACGTCACAGTGAAGCAGTGACAAGATCCAGATTCTTGCTTTAGCTGGAGCAAGCAAGTGGCCAATGTCTCACAACTTTCATTTCACTCTCCAGCTCAACTTCAGCATCAACAGTTTTTAGCTCAAGGACCAGGAAGAAGACTTCTCTCACATGTGACCCTGAGAACACTGTGTGCAAGTGCCAAGGTCCTTTGAAAAAAAAGGGATGGATGCGGATATTGTTGCCATTCTCGAGAACTTCTTGCCATGCTCACCCAAACAATGTACACCTACATAAAGACAGAGAAAGAGGATCCTATTGGGTATCATTACTGACTTCTACACAAACTCAATGCCCACTGCTTCTGTGTTAGAATTGCTTTGTGTGTAGCATGTCCTAGTGTGAAGAGGAAACATTTCCTGGAATAACAGCAAAATGAATGCTCCCAACCCTGGTCACCACACAAAAACATTGACTATTACTGCTCCCTGCTGGACATAAGCTTTCTCTGCACACAAGATCAATTCTCCCCATCCCCTTTTCTAACATCTTAATGAAACACCATTGATAGTTTTTTTAAGTTCCCTATCACAGCAACAAAATAAGGTGAAGGATAAATGTCTTTTTTGTCTTTTATTTTGTGCACATTTCTCTATACTGAGTTCCCTTTCTGAAAACCTTTCACATAATGGTTCTCTTTCCCAACATGTAGGCAGGTAGCAGTTGCAGTACAGGAATGAATCATATATGATGCAATATACTTGTACCCTTTATTATGCTTTACTAAATTGATTCTAGTAATTTCATACAAAGCAAACATGTAGCCTATATATTCAGTGTACATGCATGTATAGAATAGCTGCAGACATACATAAAAAAGAGTGCTTTATGTATAACAAATGAACAATCGGGGGGAGTTGTTTTAGGTGTAGCTCATCCTCCTTCAGGACACACCTTCGCTACTCTGACTGCTTCCTGCAGGAACAGGAAAAAAACACAAGTAGAAGGGATTTAAAGGGGGGTGTCAAACTTTATTTCTAATTTCAAATCTAATCAGTGTTTTTACTTTTCTCACTACAGCTATGATTTAATTTATGGTAAATGGGTCAAAATAATGTACAATCTGAAGTTTTAATATAATAATTTTGTTTAATTGGAGGCCTTGAATTACATGAGAACATTTGCTGTACTGTTATTTTTTAAATAACCTGGTAAAGCAGTCGCTGTCAGTGCTTAATGCAGATTAATGTTACTGTTTTTTGCAAAACATTGCAACTACAATGATAATTACTCAACCGTTAAATCATGTTAAGCAAAAATGTCAATAAATTGTTGGTTTCAGCTTCTTAAATGTGAGAAATCTCTATGGTCACTTGTCCTATAATAAATATTGTGAACTAAATATCTTAAGATTGAGTATTGGTCAGGAAAAAATTCTA
>CM029127.1:7105888-7124114 GCA_016859345.1 Istiophorus platypterus
TTCCTATATTTGTGTCTATATTCACTGATCTCTTATTCCAAAGTTATGCATCAGCATCCAAAAAAGTTATCCTCTTTTCTTATGAGGTGTCTGGAATAGGGGTTGGTCTTCTGACAGTGTGTTAAACTCAATGGGTTCAAAGGAGAAACAGTCATTCGAGATCATAGTGTCTAAGGAACATGACAGCAGCCATGAGGTCTCAAGGGCGTAGTTTCACTGGCCTCATCACTGTTCTCACTATACGTGTCACCAGCTTGGTCACGCCATCAGAGAGAGCCCAATACAATGTTTCAGAGGCTATGCGGATGACACACGACCGTACGTATCCGCAGCAGAACAGAGGGACGCTGCAGCCATTACTCCATCACCAAATGCTTATCAACAATAAATAAATGACTGAGTTGATAACTTTGTAAAAGTTCAATGAGAACAAAACCAAAGTTCCTACCACAGTTGGCCTCAAACAAAAAAGAGAAATGGTGAATAATAGTTGTGGGAAATTAACACGTGACAAAAACAGAATTCCTTCCCTCCCCAGAAACTTAGCAAAAGCATGACCATTTATAAATCTAAAAGACGCTTACAGAACTCAATCTATGCTGTTCATGTCAAGCTGGACGAGAGAGTTGTAATGCACTTTTACTGGCTCTCCAGAAAAAAGTCAATGAGAGATTTCAGGCTCATCCAAAACTCTGCATGCTCAGCTTGTTCACGAGGAAAGTGAAAGAGGACACATTACTACAGTTTTAACTGCTCTGGGCACTGGGCTTCCTATAACATCTCAGAATTTATTTCTAAGGTCCTCCTCCAAACTATATATCCCAATTCACTTTATTAGCTACTTGCCTCTAAGAACTCTTTCTGCAATCATCTACTGCCGGTTTCTAGAAATTCTCTAGCATCACAGATTGGCGACAAACTATGGGGATGCACATACAGGCCATAGACATCAAGCTAGCTTTCAAGTTTGCTAGATATGTTGTAAAAAGAAAGCTTAAAACTCATCTTCTTTATCCAGACATTTAGAATTGTCTTATTAACTAGTCTTGGTAACTCTGCTCTCTTAAGCGTCACTGTTTAACTCCTCTATTGCTGATTCTATGCTCATTTTTTCTGCTAATTTTTTTCCTACCATTTTTTAGCCGTTATATTCTCATTGTTTTTAATTATTTTTTATTTTGTTTTAAGCTTGTTTTTAATGCAGCTCTTAATATCAATATCATTTTATTATGTTCTCTTATCGTATTTGTTGTGCTTGTGTTTTTATTAACTTTTATGCTGTCATGGTCAGTTAATGATTATCACTGGTCATTGTGGGTGCTACTTTGAGCTGCATTTCCGGAGAGACAGAGAGAGAGAGAGAGAGTGAGAAAACTGACAGTGCACAAAAAAAAATGAAGGCATTATGATCTCTCTTCTGTGCACTACGCAGAGTGAATCCTTGAACCGACATACACTCTCAGGATGCCTTGTAATGCCCGATAATAAGGGCGTTGTGGCCTCTTTTCTCAGCGGAAAGAAGGGTCTCAATTGATAGGAACTGAATCTTTCTTGAAAAGACCTTTACCGGCTCTTCCACCTGCTGAAATACTGCCTTCTGCTTCTACATAACTGGACATCAACCTGCAAATGTGAAAAGGTCTATCAACTGTGGCGCCCAAAAGAGGAAACACAAGTACAACAGAGAAGGGTCTTGGACTCAAGAACTAAAGCCAATTGCCAGAAAGCATTTAAGATGGACAAGTTTCTTAACCTTGTCAAGTGAACCAGCTCAAATCTGGCGACAAAAGAAGGGAGACTACACCAATAATCGAAGATCAAAATAAAATCAAATGTACTTGTATATTTGTTGAAGCCAATGGAAAGGGCCTGTGCCTTTCATGGACCTTCTAACCACTTCACACCAGCCAAAGAGACCACCACTCACATTTTATCTCTGTCTTGCCCGAGCTTGCTGAACCTTACTCCCCAAAAGGCAGGGAAGAATGTGTCCATCTGCAAGCTGCTTTCCAGGTCGCAGGTCCGCACTTATCCCCGGAGAACGACACCTGTGATGAGGGAGTGAGGCAACGCTCCACATTGACGAGAAATTTTTTCGTGTCAAGATATATCCGCTATCAAAACCAATGAACTTCTTTTTATCAATACGGCGGCATGTTTTATATTTCATGAAGGTATAAGCATTACACCAACGAACTATCTCCAAAACTAGAGAGTATATCTAGCTCCGCTTTTACAAAGGAGCAGGTACATAGAACTTATAGGATTCTTCCCAGTTTATTAGAACGCCTACATCCTTTCGTGGTTGTTTTTGATAATGGATTGAGAGGTAAATATGTAGCTCACTCCTTGATTATTTT
Organism: Istiophorus platypterus; assembly: GCA_016859345.1. Lineage (NCBI taxonomy): Eukaryota > Metazoa > Chordata > Actinopteri > Istiophoriformes > Istiophoridae > Istiophorus > Istiophorus platypterus. The sequence continues at coordinate 7,108,249 of CM029127.1, forward strand.
TCTAGTGGCAGAAGGGTGTCACCCATATTCTCAAGGATCAGCAGCACAATCAACAAGACCATCAATTTGGGGGACTAAAGCAGGCATATGAGTTCTATATTGTGATATGGCAGGAATTAAACACTGATGGAATCACTTGCTTAAATTTAGCCACTGTACTGCTAACAGATAAACATCCAGTAAAGACATTAAAAATCTAATGGTGTGTAGTTCAGGAATGACTCTAAAAAGTTATCAATGGTCCAAGAGAAGAGAATTTCGTGGAAAGAAGATTGAATATTCAATTTCAGCCATAAATCACAACAAGGTCGAGGGCGTACATAACAGAGAGTGGGTCCATTTTACCCCTCTGAGCAAAGCCACCTGAGTCTAATAATAATGCTGAGGCTCTCATTATTGCATCGTCCACATGAATATTAAAATCACCTACAATAATTACTTTATCTGTACAAAGCACGGAGGTGGATAAATGACCAGAGAATTCAGATAGAAACTCAGAGTATGGTCCAGCAGCGCACCACACTCAAGCAAACAAACAGAACAGGCTTTAAAGTTTTCCAGGTTGATGGTAGGAATAAGAACCAGGCTTTTAAGTGACTCTATCACTGAGTATAGGGTTTAAGGCTGATTAACAGGCTTGAGTTGAAATGGCTGCAACTCTGGGGAGCATGAGTATTAATATGACTGGGCGTGGATTCATTTAAGCCAATACATTCATCATGAGACTGGCCCCAGTAAGAAAAAATACATCAATGTGACGATCTGATATTAGATGATTCACTAATACAGCCATGGACGGGAGCATCTATTGTTCTGATTCCACTTTGTCGTTGTATTTCTGTAATGGTGTCTTAATGTTTACGAGGTTTCTCAGTATAACTCCTCTGTTTATTTTTGAGTTATTCAAACTAGGCGGTCGGGGTCAGACACAGTCTCTCCGGCCAGAGCTGGTTTTCGATCAATCGGGTAGAAGCGGTTCGAAACCCGCCTCTGTTGGTGCTGAACCACGGGCTTTGGCTCCGGGCTACGCCTCTGATTACGGCCGCTCACCGGCCGCCCTGGCTACCGGCTGCTCCGGGGCCGCTGGGGAGGGAGGAGCAGCTAGGCTAGCGCGGCTAGCACCGGCTAGCGCGGCTAGCACCGGCTAGCGCGGCTAGCACCGGCTAGCGCGGCTAGCACCGGCTAGCGCGGCTAGCACCGGCTAGCGCGGCTAGCACCGGCTAGCGCGGCTAGCACCGGCTAGCGCGGCTAGCACCGGCTAGCGCGGCTAGCACCGGCTAGCGCGGCTAGCACCGGCTAGCGCGGCTAGCACCGGCTAGCGCGGCTAGCACCGGCTAGCGCGGCTAGCACCGGCTAGCGCGGCTAGCACCGGCTAGCGCGGCTAGCACCGGCTAGCGCGGCTAGCACCGGCTAGCGCGGCTAGCACCGGCTAGCGCGGCTAGCACCGGCTAGCGCGGCTAGCACCGGCTAGCGCGGCTAGCACCGGCTAGCGCGGCTAGCACCGGCTAGCGCGGCTAGCACCGGCTAGCGCGGCTAGCACCGGCTAGCGCGGCTAGCACCGGCTAGCGCGGCTAGCACCGGCTAGCGCGGCTAGCACCGGCTAGCGCGGCTAGCACCGGCTAGCGCGGCTAGCACCGGCTAGCGCGGCTAGCACCGGCTAGCGCGGCTAGCACCGGCTAGCGCGGCTAGCACCGGCTAGCGCGGCTAGCACCGGCTAGCGCGGCTAGCACCGGCTAGCGCGGCTAGCACCGGCTAGCGCGGCTAGCACCGGCTAGCGCGGCTAGCACCGGCTAGCGCGGCTAGCACCGGCTAGCGCGGCTAGCACCGGCTAGCGCGGCTAGCACCGGCTAGCGCGGCTAGCACCGGCTAGCGCGGCTAGCACCGGCTAGCGCGGCTAGCACCGGCTAGCGCGGCTAGCACCGGCTAGCGCGGCTAGCACCGGCTAGCGCGGCTAGCACCGGCTAGCGCGGCTAGCACCGGCTAGCGCGGCTAGCACCGGCTAGCGCGGCTAGCACCGGCTAGCGCGGCTAGCACCGGCTAGCGCGGCTAGCACCGGCTAGCGCGGCTAGCACCGGCTAGCGCGGCTAGCACCGGCTAGCGCGGCTAGCACCGGCTAGCGCGGCTAGCACCGGCTAGCGCGGCTAGCACCGGCTAGCGCGGCTAGCACCGGCTAGCGCGGCTAGCACCGGCTAGCGCGGCTAGCACCGGCTAGCGCGGCTAGCACCGGCTAGCGCGGCTAGCACCGGCTAGCGCGGCTAGCACCGGCTAGCGCGGCTAGCACCGGCTAGCGCGGCTAGCACCGGCTAGCGCGGCTAGCACCGGCTAGCGCGGCTAGCACCGGCTAGCGCGGCTAGCACCGGCTAGCGCGGCTAGCACCGGCTAGCGCGGCTAGCACCGGCTAGCGCGGTTAGCACCGGTTAGCGCGTATAGTACCGCCAGCGCGCATTAGCACCGGCCAAAGCGCGGCTAGCACCGCCAGCGCGTTAGCACCGCGGGTTAGCACCGCTACGGGCCAGGCGCACAACCGCTTTTTCCATGGTGCGGAACCGCGTCAGATTCAGCTAGCCTCATTCCATCGCTGCAGCAGATGACCAAGTTTATCACATTTAATACATCGTGACGCTTATCGGTGTAGGAGGCCGAGGAAAATTCAATCATAAACACACCAAACGTAGGGAATTACGCAGAGAAGTAGCGGAGAAAGCCGCTTAAAGGAAGAGTGAGGCCTGGGAGCGACATACAGAACGGCGCTTTTAATGGCCGGAAAATAGTCGCCAGATGAAGAAAATAGTCTAATTCACAGGTTAGAAGGCAGAGCGGCAAAGCCGCGACGGCTGCTGAGACTTTGAAAGGAAGTTCTCATATCTGGCTCTTGAGCCGGAGGGTTTTAGACTTTCCTGAGGTGACAGGGTTTTACCGCAATGTAGTTTTTAAACAATACGCTTTGTTTGGCTGGCTGAGGCAACGCAGACTTTCTTCCTTCCTTCAACTTAAAAAGGTTTGTTTGCTCAGTAGTCTCTTTGAACCCTCAGTTACCTGAGGCAGTGTGAGCCAAACTTCTTGGGCCACACCTCTTACTCCTGGCAATAATCCAAGTACCATTCAGAGCTATGACCTACAGATACAAATTATCTAGGTAACAATGTGCACAATTGCAAAAACCAGGGAGCACAAGCTTCACATACTAGTGGTTGCACACTTACGCTAGAGCCCCTCTGACCCAAAGAATAAAACGCACACAACACGCAGCTTTTAACAGGCCTTTATTTCTCCCTTCCATTGATGACGCCCTGCAGACCGCTCCTGCTGATGTTAACCTGAGACCTAACTTGTCCCCGCATCAAGGTCCAATGTTTCTCAATGGACGCTGATTCCAGATCAGTTAAAGATAGCGGGTTTTTGGGAGAGGAAGGCTAGATACAGGGCCACGCATAGTTTCTCACCAGTACATAGTTTGAAAAATGACTGAAATGGCATTATTGCAATACAAGTGAGATTGCAGAGGCAACTTGATTGGAATATGCTGTAATTATCTGGCTGTGCCAGGCCGGGCTCATACGTTCAGACCTGTCTACTGGTGGGAGTGACTGAACCATACTTTGATCCTTTTAGTGTGTCATGGTGGCTGTGGAAAAATGGTTTGTTGGGTTAGGAACACAAACATCCCTCCTGTCACCAATGTCTTTGTGTAGGAGGGGTTTTAGCCCAGTAGTAGTAGAAGCCGGGTGGTGCTCCAAACTGTGAGTAATGAGGATGCCTGGCTGAATATTGGAAATGGTTTTCATGGATGATGTGATCATGGTTGTTTGTCCTCTCAGGGCTCCAGAGATCATTTTGGGCTCTGTCTGCCAGAGGCCATAGATATGTGGTCTCTGCTGCATGGCCGCTACCATGTACCTCGGGCGCCTACTCTTATCCTGGCGTGAGTCAGCACGAGCAGTGGTAGGTACTAATTGACATTTACTCTAATAATCTGGTCTTCAAGTTTAATCAGAATAATCATCATCTTAAGATTCAGGATCTACTATAATATATTCTATGATATGAAATTATTCATCAAAACTCGTGAAAGCCGCCGACTCCAGACTCCCAGTGTTACATTAAGCTGTGTGTTATTTTCAGATGAGGTACATAGGTGGAGACTCAGGGTCAGCCCCGGACAAGCTGCTGCGACTCGACGGATGTTATACTGGAATGTTTTTCGAGAGAGACCACGACTCCACCACTCACCAGTATGTGGAAACTCCAAAGGTACCTACAACTTCATTACTAATCTGATCCTAACTTACACCCCACTGTAAGTTCTAGCATTTTCTGTCTGTTTAACTTCGGTTTGTCAGTGATTCTCTTTTTTTTCCCCTAAAACAATTCTGTAGGGTTCCAAATGTTACACTTTCTTTCTCACCTTTCATCCATACCATACAAAAATATTGGACATTATGTTTTTGACCAAGATTGATATACTAAGAGTATCATTGCTAACAAAGTACATTGTCTGTTCAGACACCAGGACAGTTCAGAGAGAGACGGAGTTCAACGATGTCTGAGAACCAGGAGGTCAAAGTTAACCTCTCTGGATGGCTTCCTCACATGTAAGTGTTCTTTTTGATCATTTGCTGGAAAAAAATTTGAACATGTACCTTATTCTGAAGCATAGATGAAATACACTCAAATATCTTCATAAAAAGTTTCTGTTGCTCCTGGAGGTAACAGAAGTATTGACAGACCTTTCATTGTTATTGTTGTTTATTCATTTTTTGGATTTGGGGCTTCGATTCTAAAATCCTGCGGATAAAGTTGCAGAAACGATTGATGTGCTGATGTTTGTGGACATGCTGAAGAGGGCATGCTTCAGCTCGATGCCTCCAAGCGGATTACACCCAGACAGGTGTTGGATCAGTTCACCAGAATGGACCACTTAGGCTGCATGTACCACCTCAGCGACCAAGTAAGTCAATAGCTTGGATTTGATTCACTATTTTAACATATTTGAAGTAATTTCGTGATATTAATGTTCCACTTGCTTTTTGCTGCGTGCAGAGGTTAAATTTTCACTGCAGGCCATGTAGAGGAGACAATAAAAACAGATCACATATATCATACCTATCTGAGTGGGTGATAAACTTGGCAGATGACAAGATTGATTGTCTTGCAATGTTAGGTCCTGCTTTGATATGATGGACTTCTGCTCAGAATGAAGCCTCGACTTCTGGACCCTGGCAAAAGAAAGCTGTGTGTGGGTCACAGCAGCAGACCCCCCCTCCAGGAAGGCCTCCTCCATCCAGCAAAATCCTCCTCCTCCTCATGCTGAGGAGCCACTTCCTGCACCAGCAGTAAGGCAAGACTCAAATGGGTCAAGGAAGAAGAAAGGTTAGCGGCGACCAGGAGAGTGTGATCGGCGCCTCTCGTCTGTCCAAAAGGGTCAAATCTTGATGGTTGACCAGCACAGGTAGGCTCACATAAATCCGTCGGTGTAGAGAGGAGAATGTAAGAATTTAGAAGCTGTGAGATCAGCTCGATGTCTGTTTGCTTTACACATTTTTCAGTTAACCTCCCATTTGTCATTTGTCATTACATAAGCCATGGAGCTCCAACCTCCTCCTGCAGCAGACAGGAGTATGCCAAGTACATCCAGGCAAGCACTGGTTCGAGGAGCCACCCAACAATGACCCTTCAACACAGCAACAATCCATATCCCTCCAAATACAGCCAGACCCAAAGTCTGGTCAGGTCTGGCATTAAGAGGAAGATGGCTGACTGTGAGACCTTGACTTCGACCACTACGGGATCAGATCCGTGAGGAAGAAATCGAAACTGCTCTGCAGCTAGATCCACCTGCAGATGCAGCTCTGATTCTTCCCAAGCTCCCTTGGTCAATCTGCTCTGAGGAGCAGCCCTGCTGAGCAGCAAATTGCGGACAGTACTTGCTCATCAAGCAGCAGCCAGACCAGGAGTAAAGGCTGGTTCAAAAATGAAAAGACAAGAGGCTGATGATGAAGACACACGGCCCAGAAAAAGGCGTCAGTCGATATGATTGAAAAACTGGATCTGAAATGAGCCTTACAATATTGCTCTGTAACTATGCTTCAATATAAGTATTAACAATAAAACAATAAGCTGAACTTTTCTGATCCTAATGTGCATATATTTGCTTCAAGGGTGTCCTGTGTGTATATGCACACAGAGTTTTTCAGTCACACAGAAAATCAATGGCATAATCAGAAATCAAATATCAAATCAAAAAAAATCAAAAATCAAAATCAAAATCAAATATCATTGCACATTAAAGTCTGTTCTGTATGAGTAGACAGTTGCATCCAGAAACCACTGATTACTTAGCAGTCTGGATTTTGATAGAAGTTAATATCATTACAAACCTTTATTTTAACATTAAAGTTTATTTAGGACTTTTATTTTATAAAATACATTTATAATGTGATATTCTAAAATGGAATTAAAACACAACGCAGAATATAGAACATTCTGATTCCAGAAGTGGCTTTGATGACCAGTGTGTGTGGTAACTTCAGCGACCGAAGACGCATTGAAACACACTTTGTCAACCTTTCGACAACAGTGCGACTTGTATGTGTCAGAACTTGTTTTCTTTACGTTTATTGAAAACATTTTTGAGGAGAAACTCCTAGAGACATCAACTGCCACACTTAGTAAGTATCATAAGTTTGACCTCTGTTCCTACTACAACAATGATATTTACCTTCACAACATCACAGCATTGTAAAACTTTTCACTGCTAATTTCTTTACTGAAAATGTAGCTTCTGAATTTGACTGAACCAAAAGCTGTGATAGAGTTACATTGTGAGTGAATATTGCGTCATCCATCCTCTGTTGTTTTCCTCTCAGCTTAAAGTTCCTGGCAGCAGATGTCACCTTATGATGGCTTCCCAGATGTCCTCCACTCTACCTGCCCAGGTTGGAGGAGTTAGCCCCAAGGGAGGCCGGCTCGCCCCCAACTCCTGTACCTACCAGACTTGCAGTCTTTCCTGGGAACCAGGGTACCTTTGGCAAAGTTGTGTCAAATGCCTGAGCTGAGTGACATGAAGGCCGTGGCCATCAAAATGATTAAGATACCGAGGCTCCAGTGTCGACCAGATTCGGAGGAGGAGGTAGGAAATAAGAAAAATCCGTCATGCTTATCAATATGAGTTTTTACCATTTTGTGATAATGCTTTTGTACAGTGGTTCCATCAACTGTATTTGAGAGAAATACCTAAAAAATACCCCCCAAACTGCCCTCAGTGTATCAAAGGTGTATGAATGTGGGTGTGAGTGAGCAGGTGAATGTGACATTAGTGTAAAAGTGCTTTGGTGGGTCAAAAGTCTAGAAGCCAATATAATTACAGTCAATTTACCACTTTACTAAATTTGTATTGAAGCTTGTCTGAGTTTATGTATGTGTCAAGCAGATATAAAATCTGTCTGTGACCTGTCATTTATCCCCAGGTGGCTGTCCTTAAGGAAACTCAGATAAACTGGACTCGGGACAAATGCAACCTTGTTACGATGATTGCCACCAGGTTTTACTTGAACAAAAGGAAGGACATGTTTGTCTGGAGTTTGAAGCGCACCTGGACAAGAAGTCTTTCTGACTTCATGAAGGAAAGGTATCTCCAACCCCTCCAACTCTAGAAGGAGATCAGACCTATTCATCCAGCAGGTATGTCCTATTACTTTCCTCTGTGCATTAATAAACTCTGAAACTTGATACTGGTGGAATATTGTTGACATTATTCTTAAATTAATGGCTTGTTACTTTTCAGCTAAGCTTAGCATGCTTAGCAATCCTTGAGGGGCTGCTGGGATATGCACGCAGACCTCCAAGCTTGAAAACGTGTTGGTCCCAGCCATCTAGGGGCCCTACAGAGTCAAAGTGATTGACCGGCCTAGCCTGTGACGTGTCAGCTGCCAGGCTGGGCTCATGCACGTTCAGACCATCCATGCGGTAAGTGACTGGAACCACTGATCCTTTAGTGTGTCGTGGTGGCTGAAAAATGGTTTGCTAAGAACATAAACATCCCCTCCTAGTCACCAATGTCTTTGTGAGGGGTTTTAGCCCAGTAGTAGTAGAAGTCATGGTGCTCCAAACTGTGAGTAATGAGGATGCCTGTCAGAATATTGGAAATGGTTTTCATGGATAATGTGATCATGGTTGTTTGTCCTCTCTCAGGGCTCCAGAGATCATTTTGGGCCTTCCGTTCACAGAGGCCATAGATATGTGGTCTCTGGGCTGCATTGTCGCTACCATGTACCTCGGCGCTATACTCTACCCTGGCGTGAGTCAGTACGATATGGTAGGTACTACTTGACATTTACTCTTGATTATCTGGTTTCAAGTTTAATCAGAATAATCATCATCTTAAGATTCAGGATCTACTATAATATATTCATGATATAGAAATTATTCATCAAAACTCGGTGAAAGCCGGGCCAACGACCTTTAAAAAGTTACATTAAGCTGTGTGTTATTTTCAGATGAGGTACATAGTGGAGACTCAGGGTCAGCCCCCGGACAAGCTGCTCGACTCTGGATGTTATACTGGAATGTTTTTCGAGAGAGACCACAACTCCACCACCAGTATGTGGAAACTCAAGGTACCTACAACTTCATTACTAATCTGATCTAACTTACCCACTGTAAGATCTAGCATTTCTGTCTGTTTAACTCGTGTTTTCAGTGATTCCATTTTGTTTCCCTAAAACAATCTGTAGGGTTCAAATGTTACACTTTCTTTCTCACCTTTCATCCATACCATAAAATATTAGACATTACTTTTTTGACCAAGTTGATATACTAAGAGTATCATTGCTAACAAGTACATTGTCTGTTCAGACACCAGGACAGTTCCAGAGAGAGACGGGAGTTCAACCGATGGAGACCAGGAGGGTCAAGTTAACCTCTCTGGATGGCTTCTTGCATGTAAGTGTTCTTTTTAATGATTTGATGCAAAAACTTTGAACATGAACTTATTTTGAGGTATTTTCAGGAGGTAACAGAAGATCCCCCTGACCTTTGTTATTGTTGTTTATTCATGTTTTAGATCCGGGCCATCAATCCTGAAAATCCTGCAGACAAAGTTGCAGAAATGATTGATGTGCTGATGTTTGTGGACATGCTGAAGGGCATGCTTCAGCTCGATGCCTCCAAACGTATTACACCCAGACAGGTGTTGGAGCATCAGTTCACCAGAATGGACCACTTAGTCTGCATGTACCACCTCAGCGACCAGTAAGTCAATAGCTTGATTTGATTCAATATTTTAACATTATATACATTATTATAAGTTATTATTCACTGCAGGCCATGTAGAGGACAATAAAAACAGATCACATATATCATACCTATCTGGGTGGAGGTGATAAACTTATGTGAATGACAAGATTGATTATCTTGCAATATTAGGTCCTGCTTGTTATGATGAACTTCTGTCAGAATGAAGCCTAAACTTCTGACCTGGCAAAGCTGTGTGTAGGTCACAACAGCAGACCCCCTCGAGAAGGCCTGCTCCATCCAACAAAAATCCTCCTCCTCTCATGCTGAAGACACTTCCCCTACCAGCAATGAAGCAGAACTCAAATGGGTCAGAAAGAAAAGATTGACGGCAAACAAGGAAGTAATCCGGCATACTCTCGTCTGTCCAAAAAGGTCAAATGTTATTGGTTGACCAGCTGAAGTGACCTCGTAAATCAGCCAATTACAGAAAATGTAAATTTAGAAGCTGTGAGATCAGCTCGATGTCTGTTTACGCATTTTTCAATTAACCTCATTTGTCATTTGTCATTCCACCAAGCCATGGAGCTCAACCTCCTCCTGCAGCGAACGGTATGCCATTACATCCAGGCAAGCACTGGTTAAAGGCCACTTATACAGCCCCTTCAACATGTAATCCATATCCCTCCAAATACAGCCAGACCCAAAGTCAGTCCCAGATCCTAACATTAAGAGAGAGAGATAGCTGACTGTGAGGACCTTGACCAAACCACTACGGGATCAGATCCGTGAGGAAGAAAAATCAAGCTACTCTCTTGGCTAGATCCCTGCAGATGCAGCTCTGATTCTTCAAAGCTCCTTGATCAATCTATCTTTGAGGAGCAGCCTGCCAAACAGCACCAGGTTGATACTTGCTCATCAAGCAGCAGCCAGACCAGGAGTAAGAGCTGGTTCAAAATGAAAGACAAAAAGAGGCTGATGTTAAGAGACACCACATTGAAAAGGCGTCTGGTCGATATGATTGAAACTGGATCTGAAATAGGCCTTACAATATTGCTCTGTAACTATGCTTCAATATAGTAATAACAATAAAACAATAAGCTGAACACTACAGTCCTAAATGTGCATATATTTTAGCTGAGTGTCTGTGTGTGTATATGCACAGAGTTTTCAGTCACACAGAAAATCAATGGCATAATCGAAATCAAATATCAAATCAAAAAATCAAATAAAATCAAATCAAATGTCATTGCACATTAAAGTCTGTTCTGTGTAGTGAATGATTGCATCCAGAAACCACTGATTACTTAGCAGTCTGGTTTGATGAAGTTAATATCATTACAAGCCTTTATTTTAACATTAAAGTTTATTTAGGACTTTTATTTTATAAAATACATTTAATGTGATATTCTAAAATGGAATTAAAACACAACTGAATATAGAACGTTCTGATTCCAGAAGTAAGCACGATATTGATGTGTGTAGTAGCTAGCGACCGAAAGGCGCGTTAAACACCTTACTGTCAACCACTTTACAAACAACAGTGCGACTTCTTATGTGTATCAGAACATTTCTTCCCGTTTAATGAAAACGATTTTTGAAGAGAAACTCCTAGAGCATCAACTGCACCTTAGTAAGTATCATAAATTTTGACCTCTGTTCCTCTACAACAACAGTATTTTACCTTCACAACATCTAGCATTATAAAACTTTTCACTGCTAATTTCTTTACAAATACTGTATTCTGAATTTGACTAGACCAAAGCTGTGATAGAGGTGCCATTGTGAGTGAATATTACATCTGTCAAAATATCCTCTGTTGTTTTCCTCTCAAGCAAATTCCTGGCAGCAGATGTCCCCCTTGCAGTGGCTTCCCAGATGTCCTCACTCTACCTGCCCAGGTTGGAGGAGATTAGCCCAGGAGGTGACTGCGCCTCCAACTCCTGTACCTACCAGGTGCAGTCTTTCCTGGGAGCAGGTACGCTTCAGCAAAGTTATCTCAAATGCAGGGCTAGGTAACGCAGAAGACCGTAGCCATCAAAAATCAGTTAAGATGCAGGGTTCCAGTATGGAAGCCAGTAAAGATGGGAAATAAGAAAATCGTCAGCCTTATCAATATGAGTTTTTACCATTTTTCCTTGATAATGCTTTGTGCAGTAGTTCACATCAACTGTATTTGGAAATACCTACAAATACCCCAAACTGCCCTCAGTGTATCAAGGTGTGTATGAATGTGGGTGTGAGTGAGCGGTGAATGTGACATTGAGTGTAAAGTGCTTTGGTAGTCAAGAAGTCTGAAGCTATATAATTACAGTCAATTACACTTACACCTAAATTTGTATTGACTTGTCTGGAGTTGTATGTGTCAACCAGATATAAAATCTGTCTGTGAGCCTATCATTTCCTCCCCAGGTGGCTCATCGCCAAACTCAGATCGCTGGACCTAGGACAAATGCAACCTTGTTAGAATAGTACCAGAGTTTTTATGAACAAAGGGACATATTTGTCTGGGTTGACACCTGGACAAAAAGTCTTTCTGGCTTCGCCAGAAGGAAAGTATCTCCAACCTCCAACTCTGGAAAGGTCAGACCTATTGTCCATCTGAGTATGTCCTACTGCTTTCCTCTCTGCATTAATAAACTCTGAGCTTCGATACTGGTGGAATATTGTTGACATTATTCTTGATAAATTACTTTAGTAACTTTTCTATTTCGCCAATGCCTTGATCCTTGAGGCTGCCTGGGATATTCCTGCGCCAGACCTCAAGCTGGAGAAAGCGTGAGGCGGTCAGCCATCTCGGGAGCCTACAGAGGTCAAGTGATTGGCTTCCAGCCTAGCCTGTGATGTGTCCAGCTGCCAGAGCTGGGCTCACATCGTTCAGACGTCCACGATAGTGACTGGAACCATACTTGATCCTGTGAGTGTGTCATGGTGGCTGAAAAATGGTTTATTTAAAAGAACATAAACATCCTCTAGTCACCAATGTCTTTGTCAGGGTTTTTAGCCCATTATTAGTAGAAATCCTTGAGTGCTCCAAACTGTGAAGAATCAATGAGATTACCTGCCAGAATATTGGAAATAGTTTTCATGGATGATGTGATCATGATTTGTTTATCCTCTCTCAGGGCTCGAGATCATTTTGGGCCTTCACGTTCCTGAGAGGCCATGAATGTATCAATCCTCTGGGCTGCATGGCCACTTCTACCATATGCCCTCGGCGCTTCCTGCTCTCTACCTGGCATGAGTCAATGCGATCTGGTAGGTACTATAAACGACCTCTTGATTATCTGGTTTCAAGTTTAATCAGGAATAATCATCATCTTAAGATTCAGGATCTACTATAAATATATTCACTTGATATAGAAATTAATCCGTCAAAACTCGGTGGTAAATAAACCCTAGACTCCCAGTGTTACATTAAGCTGTGTGTTATTTTTTCAGATGAAGTGCATAAGTGGAGACTCAGGGGTCAACCCGGACAAGCTGCTTTCAAACTCTGGATGTTATCTGGAATGTGCAGGAGAGACACAGCTCCACCACCGAGTATGCCCAGAAACTCCAGAGTACCTACAACTTCATTGCCTAATCTGATCTAACTTACCCACTAACAAGATCTAGCATTTCTGTCTGTTTAACTCGTTTTCAGTGATTCCATTTTGTTTTCCTTTCGGCTCAATTCTGAGAGTTCAAATGTTACTCTTTCCTTTCTCACTTTTCATCCATACCTACTTAAAATATTATGAACATTTACCATTTCTTGGACCAAGTTGAGGCCATAAAATATCATTGCCTAGCAAGTACATTGTCTGTTTTCAGACACCAAGGACAGTTCTCAAGAAGAGACCGGGGAGTTCAAACCGATGGAGAGCCAGGAGGGTCAAGTTAACCTCTCTGGATGGCTTCCACTGCATGTAAATATTCTTTTTAATGATTTGATGCAAAAACTTTGAACATGAATCCTTATTTTTGAGGGGTATTTTCAGGAGGTAACAGAAAATCCCCCTGACTCTGTTATTATTGTTTATTCATAGTTTGAATCCGGGCTTATCAATCCTGAAAAAATCCTGCATTACAAAGTTGCGAAATGATTGATGTTATGATGTTTAATATGGACATGCTGAAGGGCATAGCTTCAGCTCTGATGCTATCAGCAAACGAGGCTACACCCAGAGACAGAGTGTTGGGCATCAGTTCACCAGAATGGGACCACTTAGTCTGCACATGTACCACCTCAGCGACCAGTAAGTCAATAAGCTTGATTCTGATTCAATATTTTAACATTATATACATTATTATAAGTTGTTATTTACTTACTGCAGGCCATATGAGGACAATAAACAGATCCACATATATCATGCTTATCTAAGGTGGTGATAAACTTGGCAGATGACAAGTTGATTGTCTTGCAGTGTTAAGTCCTCACTTTGATATGATGGACCTGTCGGAATGAAGGCCTGGAAACTTCTGACACTAGCAGAAAGCTGACGTGTGAGTCACAGCAGCAGACCCCTCAGGAAGGGCCTCCTCCATCAGCAAAATCCCTCCTCCTCCTCATGCTGAGGGCCGCTTCCCTAACAGCAAACAGGCAGAGCCTCCAATAGGTCGAGGGAAGAAGAGGAGCTAGCAACTGACGATGAAATATAAGCAGCCGCCTCCTGCCGTCTGTCAAAAGGTCAAATCACGTGTTGGTTGACCAGCACAGGTGAAGCTCACATAAATCCGTCGGTGTAGAGAGGTGTAAGAATTTAGAAGGCTGTGAGATCAAGGCATGATATCTATTTCCTTTACCACATTTTTCAGTTAACCTCCCATTTGTCATTTTCTCATTACATAGCCATGGGCTCCAACCTCCTCCTGCAGCAGCGAGTATGCCACCGTCATCAGGGCTGACACTGGTTAGAGGGGCACCCAGCCCTTCAGCACAGCAGCCAGCACATCCCTCTAAATACAGCCAGGCCAAAGTCTGAGTGAGTCTGGCATTAGAGGGAAGATAGCTGACTGTGAGACGCCAGCTCCCACACTACAGGAGAATCAGATCAGGGAAGAGGTCAAACTGCTACGGGCAGGTCACCTGCAGATGCAGCTCTGATCTACCCACCTCCCTGTAGTCCAATCTGATCTGAGAACTGGCAATACTAAGAGGCACCACCCGGCACAGTGTCACGTCCATCTACTTGTGGCCGTCATTCTCGCGCTACCCGTGGTCAATCTGGTCTGAGGGCAGCCCTACAGAACACCACCGGCACGATGTCGTCCATCAGCAGCAGCCGTCATTCTACCTTGCGCTCCCGTGGTCAATCTGGTCTGAAATTGGCCTACTGAACTTCCCACCCGGCACAGTGTCACGTCCATCGAAGCTGGCGGCGGTATTCTACCCACGCTCCCCGTGGTCAGTCTGCTCTGAGGAGCAGCCCTGCTGGAGACAGCACGGACAGTGCTTGCTTGTCAAACCAGCAGCCAGACCAGGAATAAGGCTGGTTCGAAAGTAAGAAAAGACAAAAGGGGCTGATGACGAACGCGCAGCCTAGAAAAAATCCCCTGATGAAATAGGCGTAAAATGTGTATAAGGGCATAAAATATGAGTATAAACAATAAAACAATGAACTAAACTTTCTGATCCTAGTAACATATAATTGTACACAAAATTGTCCTTATGTATATTTACACAGAGAAGATAACACACAAGTCAATGGCATGAAGTCAGATATCTTTCAACATTCTAAATATAAATGGGTAGAATTTTTGAAATTTAAGATATGTCTTTTTCTTCTATACTTGTGTCTAAATTCACTGATCTCTTATTCCAAAAAAGTTATATAGTATCCAAGATTTATCCTCTTTCTTTTCAGGTGCTTCTGAAGGAGGTTAGTCTTTCTGACAGTGTGTTAAACTGGTTCAAAACATATGTCAAAGGGAGAGAGTTTTGTGTCAGTCTTGAGAGATCACGGTGTGTCTAAGAACATGACAGCAACTATGAGGTCCCCAAAGGGAGCTGCCTGGTCCATCACTATTCTCACTATACACTTCTTCTTACCACTTGATAAATCATCAGAGAGGCCAATGTATCAGGCTACCGTAGCTATCGCGGATGACACGTATGCGTATCCATGAGAACAGAGGACGCTGCGGCTATACCTCCATACAAATGTATGTAATAAATAAATGGATGAGTGATAACTTCGCTTAAAGTTCGAAATGAGAACTAAGCCAAGTCCCCTCTGAATTTATTTAAAACAAAGAAAGAAATGGCGAATAATGGTTATGGGAAATTAACACGGTAACAAAAACAGAAATTCTTCCTCCTTAGAAACTTAGCAAAAGCGGCAATGACCATTTATAAATCAAAAAAGGCGTAATATGAACTAATTCCATGCATTTATATCCAAGCTAATGAGAAGTTTGCTTAATACTTTTACTGGCCTCTATTATCCTGGAAAGAAATGCTTCAGAAGATCAAAAGCCTCAACTGGTTCTGTTGGGGTGATGAGTGCATCACAGTCTCCCAGTTCAGATTCTCTGTTTGGGTCACCGAAGGATAGTGGTACATCTGTTCCGTGGTGTTTTGTAAACCGATAAGCATTGTTGATGAATGCTGGTCCTTTCCATGCTCTGTCTCTTCTGCACCTCTCATGTTG